>NQII01005946.1:5586-49998 GCA_002778355.1 Clitarchus hookeri
ACAAAGAACACCGACAAACATGTCTGCTTGAAATCACCATTTAGTTGATTTATTCTTGTACACTCTGTATACACTCATTTGAACGGGTACGTATCGTTTGTGTACAAGCTGTTTATAATCCTTCAAGGTAATCTCCGAGGTTGTCCACGGTTCGCTAATGTGTGCTACCAAACGTCGAACTGCTGTTGCCGTCAGATGGGATATGATTGCATCTGTCCGGCCGTGAGCACGTGCTCTATGTCGGTTGTCGGATGACAGCGGCGCGAAATGGACGTAACCAAAGTCGAACAGCGTACGTACATCAAGATAGCCGTACGCCGCGGCAGCAATGCACGTGAGTGTCATGCAGAGCTACGGGAAGACTTGGGTAACCGTGCTATACCCTATCGTACAGTTGCAAGGTGGGTAGGGGCCTTCAAACAGGGAAGAGAGTCCACAGCTGACCTACCTCACAGTGGACGTGCTGTGTCAGCTGACTACGACGTACGAGTGGCTGTGGTCGATCAGTGCCTAATGGATGACACTCGCTGGACTGTTATGGAATTAGCCCAGCATACAGGTATCCCTGCGTCGTCAGTGTGCCGAATTCTACGGCGGAACTTAAATGTACGGAAAATTTGTGCCAAGTGTGTGTTACATCACTTAACTGAGGTAAATAAGTGAACCCGATATGAGACATGCATCAATCTGGAACGCTTTCACCTCGAAGGTATTGTCATGCTTAACAGCGTCATTGAAATTTCTGAAACATGGGCACGAGCTTACGAACACGTATTGAAGCGACAGTACCATGAATGGAGTCAGCCTGGATCTCCACGCAGACAGAAGGTATACAAAACCTGTCACCCACAAAGCTGATGATCATTTTGGCATATGAAAGTCTAGGTTTCTTAGTGTGCCACCCAGTTAGTGAGGGCTGTACTTTAAAAGCACAGTACTAACTGTCATTTATGCGGTACATTCTTTGCCGTGCTGTTATGAGAGAAACGTTCTTAACTGTTGGGCAAACACTATTGTCTTACATGGCAACACTAGACCTTATANCCGTGCTGTTATGAGAGAAACGTTCTTAACTGTTGGGCAAACACTATTGTCTTACATGGCAACACTAGACCTTATACAGCAGGTAGTGTTACACGGTGTTCATGGCGTTAGGGATGGGAGGTGTTGCCACACCCTCCCTATTCACCCGATCTTAGTCCGTGCGATTACGATCTTATTCCTAAAGTGNGGGATGGGAGGTGTTGCCACACCCTCCCTATTCACCCGATCTTAGTCCGTGCGATTACGATCTTATTCCTAAAGTGAAGAGGCCGTTGCGCGGTAAACTCTTTGCCAACAAACAAGACATCGTCACAGCATCTCGACTAGAGGTAGCGCCCATTGACCGATTTCACGCAGCCGATGGTATTTCCCGTCTGCCTCGTCGCTGGCAACGAACCGTGGACAACCTCGGAGACCACTTTGAAGAATGTTAGACAGCCTGTACACGTTCGATACATACCCGTTGAAATGAGTGTATAGAGGATGAACGAATATAAATTAATTGAACGGTGATTTCAAGCAGCCATGTTTGTCTGTGTACCTTGTCGGACATTCCTGCATTCATACCCCATGTTGTGTCGCGTTTACAATATACTTGTACACTTTCACCAGTAAATAGTATATTTTCTGTGTTGGATCATTTTTGGGTGATATGAATCAGCCCTCGTATTTTTTTCGCAGTGTTTAAGAAAAATTGTAAGTAGAATGAAATAGCTAGTTTTGGCACATCGGGACATGGGAACAGAGCTCAGAGCTGTTTGTGCTCTGTCGTTCCAGTTGGCCGGCGGCCACCTTGTCCGCAATGTTGGATGTCGGTGACTTTTGACCCCAAAGACCTTTGATATTTGACCCTGTGACCTTTGACATCAAAATCCCAAAAAAATAAAAAATAAAAATATTGTAAAAATTATTTAAAATATTAATAAAGTATTACTAAAAAAATTCNAAATCCCAAAAAAATAAAAAATAAAAATATTGTAAAAATTATTTAAAATATTAATAAAGTATTACTAAAAAAATTCATTAAAAAAACATACATCTCTGGAGGTTCAGCCTGCACCTCGCCCAGCAGACTACTAACCCCCACAACCAATTGCTGTGTTTAGTCAACAGGTCGCCATTCGCAACACCCCTTGCCTATACTCATTCTGCCATCTTCTTTTTTTCGTTTCTTATTTGTTTATACATTGCTGGAGGATGCCATATTTGACTTAATATGTTTTCATCACTTAGGTGGTGCTAGTGTATTAATTCACCTACCATGGGAGTTGTCGATTTTGTCACAAGGTGGGAGCCATATTTGTTTATGTCGTCGCCCTCTATGTTGAATTAAATTTTCAACCCATAGATGGCGTTAATTTCTCGATTATGCCACCAGCTGTAGGCCTGTACTGAATGGTGACATTGACCATTCCTGTAAAGTTTGTAAACTGTAATATTTAATTTTATTGTGTATTCTTAAATACAAGTATTTTTAATTAAAATAATGATCTTATAAAGTAGAGGGTTTTTTAAAATAATTAAAAACTACATATTCTTCAAAAAATATTTCTTAATTCTGTAATGTACAAAATGAGAAAAACATAGCTTTATTAAAATTGCAAGCTTAGGTGTTAATCGCTCGATGTCCACTTTAGAGACTCAGGAATTTAAGCGGGCAGGGAAACCCCACCACTTCACCTACACTCTACTGTTACATCGTTTCAGAACCATGTCACCAAACTTTGTAGGTTGGATCTCTTCTGCGTAGAAACCACTATGGATGGGATCATTATTAAAATCCTCTTTAAAGTAGGTCCTCATAACATAGTTGTGTATATGTCGCACGCGAAAGAGTTCGGGGCTTCAATTCGCAATGAACCCTTTCTCGAAGATACCTTTCTGTTTGGAGATGCGCACCAGGTCACCAACCTTGACTTTAGTCATAAGTGGGTCTCTCCTTTTCACGTCAGTGTAAAATTTTCGAATCAGGGAGTCTTTTTTCATGTCTTCGGGTTTCATGCGAGTGGTAGAATGAGCAGTACAATTGAACTCGCGAAAGAGTTTTGGGAGTATATCCAACCACTTGCAGCTGCCATTCGCAGCGAAATGCCTCCACATTTTCCCCTTCAGAGTCCTGTTGAATCTCTCGACAATAGAAGCTTTCAGATTGCTGTACATGGAAGATTTATGTTATGTTCCTTAATTATGGCCTTTATCTTTGCATTGTATAATTCCTTTCCCTGGTCGGTTTGTAGATTAGTCGGGATGCATCCTTTGTGCAATACATTAGCCATGGCTTCAGTGATATCATGCGCATTCTTCGACTTGACAGGTCTGGCCCAGGTGAATTTGCTAGATGCATCGATGACTGTCAACATGTATTTATAGCCCTTGTTGACCCGAGCATATTATATCATCTTGACGAGGTCGGCTTGAAATAGATTGCCCATCCCTCATATCACGACCTTGTGATGGTGGTGGAAGTAGTTGCATCTCGCAGACGTATGTCATTTATTGACAATTCCCAACCGACTCATTCTATGTGGCCTCCCTCTATAAGTTATTCGATGATTGAAATTATTTCGTTAGTGTGGGAGTAGTTACCAACTCTTTGCGAAACGAGCAGTTGCTACAGCCTATCAACCAGCTCGTTCTGGTCGTCCCATAATATGTAGTTGATTTTCTTGTGGTCATCATTAATCTCTTTTCAACCTTCATTGCTTTTCAGTGCTAGGTCGCTGAAGAAGTCTGTGAGAATGTAAATTTTTTCATGATCTTCATCCTTATAAGTGTTGATCGTGGGATCATAACCTTTGTAAAGCTCATGCATGAGCTCGAGCAAAGTATTTTATTCCAACATGTCGGATCTGTAAACTCCCTTGGCTCCTTACGAAATAGAAGTTAATATAGTCCAGGGGTTTCGCGTGTATTGTAATTGCCAACTCGGATGATCCCTCATTGTAGAAACTCTATTTCATCAGCACCGAAGAACCATTTNGTTGAATCTCTCGACAATAGAAGCTTTCAGATTGCTGTACATGGAAGATTTATGTTATGTTCCTTAATTATGGCCTTTATCTTTGCATTGTATAATTCCTTTCCCTGGTCGGTTTGTAGATTAGTCGGGATGCATCCTTTGTGCAATACATTAGCCATGGCCTCAGTGATATCATGCGCATTCTTCGACTTGACAGGTCTGGCCCAGGTGAATTTGCTAGATGCATCGATGACTGTCAACATGTATTTATAGCCCTTGTTGACCCGAGCATATTATATCATCTTGACGAGGTCGGCTTGAAATAGATTGCCCATCCCTCATATCACGACCTTGTGATGGTGGTGGAAGTAGTTGCATTTCGCAGACGTATGTCATTTATTGACAATTCCCAACCGACTCATTCTATGTGACCTCCCTCTATAAGTTATTCTATGATTGAAATTAGATCGTTAGTGTGGGAGTAGTTACCAACTCTTTGCGAAACGAGCAGTAGNTAAGTTATTCTATGATTGAAATTAGATCGTTAGTGTGGGAGTAGTTACCAACTCTTTGCGAAACGAGCAGTAGCTACAGCCTATCAACCAGCTCGTTCTGGTCGTCCCATAATATGTAGTTGATTTTCTTGTGGTCATCATTAATCTCTTTTCAACCTTCATTGCTTTTCAGTGCTAGGTCGCTGAAGAAGTCTGTGAGAATGTAAATTTTTTCATGATCTTCATCCTTATAAGTGTTGATCGTGGGATCATAACCTTTGTAAAGCTCATGCATGAGCTCGAGCAAAGTATTTTATTCCAACATGTCGGATCTGTAAACTCCCTTGGCTCCTTACGAAATAGAAGTTAATATAGTCCAGGGGTTTCGCGTGTATTGTAATTGCCAACTCGGATGATCCCTCATTGTAGAAACTCTATTTCATCAGCACCGAAGAACCATTTATCATTGTGCTTGTTTACACCATATGTCTTATCATTATTGCGAGATGTCTACGATCATAGGTACTAGCAAACCAGAGCACTGGGTTTGAAGACTATCTTCCATACTTTTTTCATGTGTGGCAAATCTGCATCCAAAAAATCNAGCAAACCAGAGCACTGGGTTTGAAGACTATCTTCCATACTTTTTTCATGTGTGGCAAATCTGCATCCAAAAAATCCTCCCAATCTGTCTGTACATCATCATTTTTTCGCTTCTTCATAGGCTCAGCATTATCGTCGATTTCGGTCTTCATGGCTATGGGTGCTCCATTGCCCTCCCTGAGTACACCGAGACGACGAGTAATGGGCTTAAAAATTATTTTCATTTATAAAGTCGCGTGAAATTTTGGCTCCCTTGGCGAGCAAATACTTCGAGCGAACATACTGTTTCGTCCGATGCACATCGCTGGCAATGTCCGACATCACACTGAATACAAATTGTTACTGTTGCTCTCTTTTATAGGTTTATTTTTGGGTCTCCGCCAAAATAATTTCGATCTTTCCTAGGCGTTCGCTGCAGACATCCAATATGTCCCTGCTGTAATTTTGAATATCCGTTTTCGTGGCGAGGTGGGAAATCAAGGTAGCGAATGATANACATCCAATATGTCCCTGCTGTAATTTTGAATATCCGTTTTCGTGGCGAGGTGGGAAATCAAGGTAGCGAATGATACTCTATAGAATTTGTAAGAACTTTTAGATTTTCTTCATTTTGTGTAGATGGCACATTCAATCTGTCGATAGTTTGCATTTAAACACTCGTTACATGCTCGTCCATGGCCACCATATCTTGGACGATCTACATTTTCAGTAACTCCATCTTCGCTTTGAGCTTGGACAGGCAATTCTGAAATAATGGGGTTTGTTCTACCAACATACTGCGCAGTTCTGAGATGATGCCATTACCTGTTTCGAGGAAGAAATGTTTAGTAGCAGTATCCTCGCATCGTTCGGTTTCGCCAACATTTCGAATTATTCTTCTACCAGCATCACGAGTTACATCGTTTCGTGGTTCGAGATAACCTCCATTTTCGTCTTTGTGAAGACGCAACTTCAGGCTAATTTGNCACGAGTTACATCGTTTCGTGGTTCGAGATAACCTCCATTTTCGTCTTTGTGAAGACGCAACTTCAGGCTAATTTGCCTGAATTTCGATATGCTGTAACTTATTCTCGATGTTCGGCTATGAATAGATCGAATCCCCATTGTTACATCCCATTATATAGGGGTAAGTCTTTAACGATCGTCAAAAATCCGTATTTATCTTTCCAGTTAAAGGCACCCAGACTCTTGGAATCTTGTAGCGTCATGTCCGTACTGATGTGATCATCGTAAACATGCCACAAATTCTTATTGCCCATGCAAAACAGCACCAACCTATTTGTGTTGTCGTGGAGCAGCTGTTTGGGATTGCGCGAATATGTCTAGCCAAGGTACACGCAGTTCGCCTTCGCATGCTTTCCCATGCTAAATTATTCTTCAATGCACTTTTGTTATTCGCAGGAATGTTATCGAAGACAAATATCGAGTTTGGAAGAGCTTCACTCGGAGACACCACCCCACACCTTCCACGGTCTACAGTACTCATGCGCTGGTATTTCGGTTGCTGTAGTGTTTTTTTATATAGGTACATATTCTCGAACCAAAGGCCGTTCGATTTTTCCAAAAGGCTCTGTGGAGCGCATCTTTTGTCGCAATTTGATGGTCCTGCGATGATGCACCTCAGTGTATTCGGAAACAGGCTGCCAGTACGTTATTCAATGAGATAGCTTCATCTTCAGCATAACTGCATNGAACCAAAGGCCGTTCGATTTTTCCAAAAGGCTCTGTGGAGCGCATCTTTTGTCGCAATTTGATGGTCCTGCGATGATGCACCTCAGTGTATTCGGAAACAGGCTGCCAGTACGTTATTCAATGAGATAGCTTCATCTTCAGCATAACTGCATATGGATAGAGTAACGGCTTGCTTGACGATCTATATGTTACCACTACAATCTCTTGAATCAGGTGTNCATAACTGCATATGGATAGAGTAACGGCTTGCTTGACGATCTATATGTTACCACTACAATCTCTTGAATCAGGTGGAGCGATTGTGGAGCGATTGTGGAGCATGTGGAGCGGTTGTGAAGTGATTGTGGAGCATGAAGAGCGGGTGGAGTGACTGTAGAGACTGTGGAGCGATTGTGTAACACGTGGAGTAATTTTGGAGCATGTGGAATGATTGTGGAGCGATTGTGGAGAATGTGGACCAGGTGGAACGATTGTGGAGCATGTTGAGTCTGTCGGGATTGCACAGAATAAGTGCTGCATATTACCAGCCTGCCATCTTGGCTGCAGACAGCTCATTCGGCGTGAGTGAAAGGCAATTTTTGATTGTTGAGGTTATACCCACATCTCGCAACTTGTGCACCTCGACATAGTTGAGAAAATACATGATGATAAAATAAAAAACCATAAGCATATCGAGCGTTTCGCGCGTTCCTTAAACATTTGGATTAATATTAAATATCGTAGTGAGGACGAAGAACGATTTTGTAAGCTAATTTCCATATAAGCGTGTCAGATACTAGCTTCTAATTCCATTGCAAAACAAACATCAATCAACCGATATTTCAGAGGGTGCGCTATTTCGTTCCCATCCTAGTCGGTCGTAATTTTGTACAGGTGCTAATCAAGTAAATATTTTTTTGAGAAAGGAACAGTTTCATTATATTTATGTATCTAATAATTGCACGTGGCGAGTATTTAAGCAGGGTTCTAACATATAATTTTGTGGTTCTTAGTTAACGAATACACGGGAAAAAAAAAGTTTTTTGGTGACTAAAAAAAAAATATTGGTGGCCACTAAATTCTTTTGTCAATATAGACATCACGAAATATTTTGTGGCACTAATTAAAGTTTTTTGTCATTACAATATTTAATGGCAACTACAAAATGACGTTTTTCGTCACCAACAATTAGAAACTAAAATTAACATCGCTAGGAGCGGGACTCTAACCCTGGACCTGATGCAAATAACGATCACGAACAACTATAGCATCGTGGCCAGACAGAAGGTGGCCATTTCGAATATGCCAGCCAGAGCGCACGCGCAAAATGTAATGGATGTAGTTTTACAGTCGCAGCAAAATTTTATTACTGTGAATGACATTAATGTTATAGCTGCCAACCAAATATTTTGGTGGCAGCTAATAAATGTATTGTTAATAAACAAATATGTTAGTGAGACTAAATTGCGGTGGTACTACTCAATCTACGTGTTATTTGACACCACAATCTGTTTTTTTACTAGCAAGAAAATTTTGCCTTGGAAAGCATTAACAAAAAAACTTTTGTAGCCACTTAAAAATATTTTCTTTCAGTGCA
Organism: Clitarchus hookeri; assembly: GCA_002778355.1. Lineage (NCBI taxonomy): Eukaryota > Metazoa > Arthropoda > Insecta > Phasmatodea > Phasmatidae > Clitarchus > Clitarchus hookeri. The sequence goes on from NQII01005946.1 coordinate 13,955, forward strand.
ACCTTGAATACGGAGATGACAGGAGAAAAAAAAAACAGTTTTTGCCGTATCTATGAAATTTCATAGTATACAATATAACTGTTTGTAGTAATGTTTTTGCCATAAGTGATTTAGAATTCGTATATTATAATATTTAATTTAAACATGACTGTATATTTTATATATTCCATATTATTATATATTATATTGCGTATAAATGAGAAGTACCACACATGAAGGTAATTTTTAAGGAATATTTCAAACGCGCCTTTGAATAACCACTGGCGAGTCACATATTGTTGAAAGTATCTCAAGTTTATTTTTCCTGTACTTCATATAGATACGCACGGATATGTCAGAGCGAGGGTTTGCATGTGATACGTGGTTTAATTTTGTTATTAATTGTGAACATTGTTTATGCAAATGAGCTGGTCTGTCCGAAGAAGTAAATTTTTTCTGTTTTGACTGTAACATAAACCTAATATTTTCGACCGGGTGCGAATCCAGGTATAGCCTATAATGTTTGTCCAAAACTTCAAGGATCGTTAGGCTCTTATGAAAAAGTGAAACGAGTTTATTATGTTAAACTGACTTATCTAATCACGCTGCAAGATATTGTGTAGAAATNTCTTATGAAAAAGTGAAACGAGTTTATTATGTTAAACTGACTTATCTAATCACGCTGCAAGATATTGTGTAGAAATGTAGCAGTGCTCAGAAAAATGTCAAGAATGCCAGCAAGAAAAATTATGCGTTTTAAATAAAAGGAACGGTCACGGTAACTGCGCTTTGATTATTATAAGATTATTCCCGACTTTTAAAACTGCTTGTAATTATTTCTGTCTCCCAGTTTTCCACAGCCATTTTATTGAATTTCCACACTTTACACTAAATCATGATGCTTATTTCTAATGCATTAATTATGAACAGTAACAGATTCCGCGGTGAATAATGTTGAATACTGGAACATATAATTCTTGGATTTAGATAACTGAATATTTCTCTAATAACGCCAGCTGTTATGTCTTCGCCGTAGATATGGCAATATTACTAAGTTATTATTTATTCACTAGAGTTACACATGCCATGATAATTTATTAAATTTTTTCTCCGTTTCATATTACTTCAGTAAATTTTGACAGTTCTCGAAAAGAAGTGCNGCCATGATAATTTATTAAATTTTTTCTCCGTTTCATATTACTTCAGTAAATTTTGACAGTTCTCGAAAAGAAGTGCGGCCATAATGTATCCCTCCGCCACAGCTGAAGAAAACGACCTTTGTAAACAAACTCTACGAATTCAATGGCAGCCATTGAGAGACTTAGAACATCGGTCCCGTACTTGTCTACTATAGTTGGTTGCAATTCCCGCCTGTTTTATTTTTGCTACGACCACGTGATATACTAGTTATAGTTATGTTAATTTTATTGATAATGTGGGGAACTCTAGTTTGTAGTTTTTTTTTTTTTTTGCAGTNGTGTGTGACAGTTTGAACTGGCATTGTTTTGATGATGCAGTAGAAAATGACTTTCGCACAGAAATAAAACTCAAATTATTATAACTACAAAGTTGTAGCTTCATCGAAAGAACTTAATGCGATAAAAGGACTGTTTTTCTTACAGATGCGAGAAATACTAAACATTATTAGTAAAGTTAAATTAACACATAACAATTGATTTTTTATGTAATGAAATACATTAAAAGGGCTTTTATTTAGGCCACCTACATTTCAAAACATTGAGCAAGAACAGAACGAGATAAATACATCACTCTTAGGCCTAATACCAACGTGTGAAATGCACAAGGTAAATATTTTCAGGAAATCTTTCACATGTAAAAATAGTAAAGATTTAAATAAAACAAATTATGGTAATAAACAGGTTTTTTAAAAAAATAAAAGCCAGAGATATTGTAAATAATGTAAAATAATTTAGAAAATCTTTGTTTACAATACACGCAAATTTACTGCTCACTTTGTAGTTCCTAAACACGTGGCGAGCCTTGGAAGATGACTTCACTAAAATTGCTTTTGTCTGGCCACTGATACGAAGCCATTTATTTGCTGAGTTATTAAGTTAACAAAACCCTGGAGCTGTTTATTGAAAACAAGAAATGTAAACGTCCCAACGTAAATACTTTGTCGCTCGCACTTCATGGTCACGGAAATTGGCGTGCCAAAGCGCGCACAAACCCTTTTGCTAAGCGTCACACACGTGTCAATGTTTTATTTCACCGAGGAGACTGTTGTTAAAACGCACCTACGATGAACTGCATTTAATGAAATACGCAAATACAAAATTAATTAACTGCATATACAACAATCCGACACCACAAGCAAGGAATTTTCGAATAAAGATCAATAATGACGGAAGAGAGCTCATAGGTAATGGCATTTACCGCGTGGGCGAAGACGTTTTACATAACCGTAATGTTCGCATGCCCTACCATAATATGTATCTCTAAATGTTTTTAAGCCCTTTCTCAGTAACTCAAGAAATAGAACATTATTCTAATAGCATAATTGAAATTTGTAATTATCAATAAATTTCGCAATTATTATTTTTAATGCCGAGTACTATTTTCTTTTATAAATATTTCAAAGACGGCCAACATAATAATACGCTTTCCGCAACAACCATCAGCTGTTACAGTTTTTTTGCAAATCGGGACGTTCATTGTTTACATGCTGTGTAGGTTGGTCACAACGTCCGTCAAAATTACTGAATTTATATTAAACAGAGAATTCTAAATAAAAATAATCGTTAATATAATATATAAATATAATTATAAGTATAAAAATTGTAAACATGACAAAAAAAACTTTTATTCACACTAAAGGGAAAAACCAAAGAAAAATTATAATACACTGAATAACATCGAAAATTATGATTCTATAGAATTTTGTATTATAGCTTTTTAAAGTTATTTTATTTATGAATAAATAACAGCTAGGAAAGATATCACTGCTCGGTTTCTTCAAGTTTATAAATTTCAGCGGCAATATGTACTTAGTAGAAGTTGATACAGATAAGAGTTTATATTTGAAGTTGGGGTGGAGTGACGAATCCTTACGTGATTTTAATGTAAAAAGCGTGTATAACATTTATAAAAAATTATTTAATATCTCCTACGCTCTTAAAGATATTGCAGATTATTTTCATTTTATTTCTAATATGTAGAGAAAGATTTTTCAACCCAAATTTGGAGAGTTTGAGTCGACATAACCGCAGTTTTGTAGATTATTTTATCGGACACATTTGTACTGATAATATCTTGGCGTTTTCAAGAATGCCATTCGTTTTTTGCTGTACGCACGTTCAATTTTACTGAAAGTCAGGATTACGAGTAAAACTGATTTTATCTAGTCTCAGCATAAACGCAGTGCAAATGAGTTATAAATATAACCTTCTATGTTGTGTAGTCTTTTACCGCAGTGGAGACCTTAAATTATTTGCGGTTTTATAGGTTAACCACGTGTTATCGTTAAAATATTATAGTNCTTTTACCGCAGTGGAGACCTTAAATTATTTGCGGTTTTATAGGTTAACCACGTGTTATCGTTAAAATATTATAGTCTTCCAGTACTTCAAATGAAGAAAGTTAGCGCTTCTGACGCCTATCTTGTAAAGCCACTTCTTTTACGACTACCTACGTTCGTTAATAACCGTATGAGNAAGTTAGCGCTTCTGACGCCTATCTTGTAAAGCCACTTCTTTTACGACTACCTACGTTCGTTAATAACCGTATGACAATATGGATTTATCTACGACCCTGCTTTGCCGCAGCATCCACACATCACACCAGTGAGTCGGCGCCTCGAAATCGGGAGCAGACCTACAATCCCGTGCGTGCAAACAAAGGGGGTTATCGCACGCACGCGACTCCGACATGCGTAAGAGCGGCTATCTGTTCCGTTGTGTGAGTAGCGTTGCTCAAGGAGAGGGGGGGGGTGAGAGGTAACGAGAGGGCGTGGTGCGGATTGGCGAATGGCTTAGAACGGAGTGAAAAGGAACGGGGAGAGAAGGGTTGCTGCTGTTGACACTATCTCAGCTGCAGAGTCCTATCTTAAAAACGTCTTTCCCATTCCGCCCGGGGGAGGGGAAGCCGCCATCTTAATTACTCCCGCTTAATGTAACTGCCACCAGGGGGCTCTGGCTTCGGTCTTTTTTTTTTCTCGGTTGGTGGTAAAAAAAAAGGGGGNCCGAACTCATAATTTTGTTTTGTTTCGAAGAATGAAAACACGCGGAAAATTTACCGTGCTTGGGAAGAATTAATATGTACCCCTTTTGGTACTAGGCCCGCTCTTGCCACCCGGCCCGGTTATTACTTTTGCCTGCGCCTCCCCCACCCCCTCCCTCTCCTCCTTCACCAGAAGAGATCCGTAGCAGACTCCCAGAAATGCGGAAACGGCAGTGTTTGCACTTCGCCCTGTCAATAAACCGACGTGGAAGAGCAAGGAAATGTGTATTTAACGTGGACTTGGCAGTTTACCCGTGGCCATAACTTCGTTACTTTAATAACAGATTTCTGAACGCCCGAAACAATATTTGAAACGCCAAATAGAAGCGAACCTTGATCATTTTTCACCACCGTTTGTTTGAAGTCAAACAGACATATTCGCTTACTTTTTTTTTTCTTCTGTGGATATTTTCTTCCATACCATTTGATGCTTGCCTTGGTAAATTTCCAGCCTCTGTGCTCGTGGCTTTGATGAAAAGTTTTTTCTCAAATTTTCTCATATACCTATGTCGGTTTATCCAACGGCTTGAGCACATCTAAAGGTAAATTAAATAATGATAACGCTGATATAACCATTTTCCATCTAGAATTAATTATGGAATCAATGGATATAAATGCAGCGACCNCCATCTAGAATTAATTATTGCATCAATGGATATAAATGCAGCAACCGCTGAGTACCATAAAATTTACCAGAGGTCTGGAATAAAAAATGTTATTTTGATGTTGGATAATCATTACTTTTCCAAGACAAATGCACTTGAAAATATCATAATTGGGAATGTTACAGCGTGTTTATTTTACACGGCATGTAAATAAGCCAAAGCCAAATAATTTAATCTCCAAAGTATAATAAAGACAATTTCGGTACTCAGTAATTAATGAAGTAATTTATATTATTTTACTGGAACTATGTCGACAGTCACTTGTTTACCACAATGGCGCTAACTGTCGAGCAAAGCTGTTGCCTGCAACTCTGCATCGCATTATGCACAGTACTTATCATGTCATTTTTACGAGACTATAATCATACATAAATAAATAAATAGGTAAATACTTATATAAAAATTCACGTGTACAAAACATTTCCGGTTACGATTAAACTCAAATATATAAAATTCCAAAACGTGCCATTGGAATGACACTGCTGGGCATGGCAATCACGACACCCTTATTCCTTACTGGAAACTTTAGTAAAGAATCATAGGCTGATAGATGGTAGAACAAATAAGTGGTGATTAGTCTTTCACGCATTTAAGGCGCATTGTTTAGCATCCCCAAAGTATGCCTTTGGCATGCCTATTGAGACAGCAACATCCTAATCTCATATCCTAACTCAATCTTAATCCTTTTACGTGAATAAAAAACAGGAGCCTGAGCTAAAGAAACAATAGCAGTTTGATTAATAACACTTTCATTAACAGCAAACATCTTCCAACTAATGTCTCTCACATCAATTCTACTGAAGTAATTTACACCAGAAACTGGAGAGTTTTAAGAATGACGATAGAAGCAAATCTCTAAAATATCAGATCCAGGAGGAACAGTCATTGCTGTGGAGCCAATCTGTAGACGAAATTAATAAGAACATAACTCTCTTGAGCTTGAGTAAGTTGCTTGGCAAATACATTGTCGTCCTTTGCAACATCAGTATTAAAACTTCCTATATTACGGTCTTGAGATGTACCTTCTCCCTCTGCAGTGTCGTGCTCGACCCATGGTCGTTGTGACATTAATTCAGGTCACAAGCCTGTTATATACAGCGCAGTATAACCAAGCAATNGTGCTCGACCCATGGTCGTTGTGACATTAATTCAGGTCACAAGCCTGTTATATACAGCGCAGTATAACCAAGCAATATAAACAGGTGCCAGATAGTGTCCTGAGATACATATGACCATTCTTCCTGTAACTGCATGCGTAGATATACCAGTGTTTGGGCAGGTGTTCGATATGTGATAAATCTGGAGACCTAGCAGGCCAAGGAATAGCGACCAGTTCTCGTAGAACCTGTCGAGCGATGAGAGTTGTGTCGGAACGAGCATTTTCTTGCCGCGTTGGGTATATTGTGCAAAAATGGCAGAGAACGCGGCCGCAGAACCTTAGTGGCACATCGCTGTCCTGCCTTTGTGCCTTGGAAAACCACGAGACGTGACGGCGTATTGGCATCGCATACCATAACACCTGGTGTACGGGACGTATGGCGTTCGCGAAGCGGTACAGGATCGTTACGTCGCTCACTGCGGCATCGGACCCTGCTGCGACCGTCATCTGCGTGAGATCGCGGCGGGACTCATCCAAAAACGAAATGCGTCGTTATTTATCTGTCCATTGTTGACGTTCCCGTAATCATACCCGGCGCGCCGTGCGATGCCGAGTTGTCTTAAGGCGAACGGCGCATTCGATGCCATGCCTTTAGACCAGCCTCGTTCAAACAGTGACGAATAAGTCTTCTTTGAGACCTACAAATGTAGTGCAGGCTCCACGTACTGAAGTTTTTCCCTGGATGTCGTGCCACGTTCTGCTACTGCACNGAGACCTACAAATGTAGTGCAGGCTCCACGTACTGAAGTTTTTCCCTGGATGTCGTGCCACGTTCTGCTACTGCACGTTGGCTGATAGTACGAACTTCTCTCTCTGTAGTACAGTTAAGAGGAAAAAAAACTGGTATAGGCGTGCGTATGCAAATAAAAGAGGTATGGAACCAATCAGAGTAACGCGATGCGGTCGGCAGCTAGATCGGTTACTGCTGCTACAATGGCAGGTTATCAAGATTTAAGTCAGTTTGAACGTGGTGTTATAGTCAGCGCACGAGAGATGAGACATAGCATCTCCGAGGTAGCGATAAAATTTTGATTTTCAGGTACAACCGTTTCACGAGTGTACCGTGAATATCGGGAATCCGGTAAAACATCATATCTGCGACATCGCTGCGGCCGGAAAAAGATCGTGAAAGAACGGGACAAACGACGGCTGACGAGAATTATTAAACGTGACAGACGTGCAACCCTTTCTTAAATTGGCACAGATTGGATTTGTGGACTGCCCTGCAGGATTCATGGTGTGAATTGCCTCCTGCATACCTTCAGACATTAGTCGAGTACGTGCCACGTCGTCTTGCGGCACTTCTGCGTGCTCGGAGGGGCCCTACGCGGTATTAAGCAGGTGCACAAGTTTTTTTGGCTCTTCAGTGTATGTCAGATAAGACCAGTACGTACTCCACGTGCGTAGAAGCAGTGCGTGTTCACGTGTTTGCACACATCGTGTTACTGTGGTGACCGTACGGCCAAAATGAATGGATATACGACGCGCCAACCATCTGTCTTTGTACAGTCCGACTAAACGACACATTCAAAAGGGCCATGATGGTGATATTTTTTGCTAGCACGACGCCGTGGGACATTGATCTGCCTCGTAAGATTCAGACTTCTACTTTTCCAGCCTGTCGTACNATTAGTCGAGTACGTGCCACGTCGTCTTGCGGCACTTCTGCGTGCTCGGAGGGGCCCTACGCGGTATTAAGCAGGTGCACAAGTTTTTTGGCTCTTCAGTGTATGTCAGGTAAGACCAGTACGTACTCCACGTGCGTACAAGCAGTACGTGTTCACGTGTTTGCACACATCGTGTTACTGTGGTGACCGTACGGCCAAAATGAATGGATATACGACGCGCCAACCATCTGTCTTTGTACAGTCCGACTAAACGACACATTCAAAAGGGCCATGATGGTGATATTTTTTGCTAGCACGACGCCGTGGGACATTGATCTGCCTCGTAAGATTCAGACTTCTACTTTTCCAGCCTGTCGTACGGCCCTTATAAGAGCCGAATACTGGCCACAAACACCCACCCACTATATTACGTTCTGCGCTGACGTTTCTTCGACGTCACTTTAAGTAAGGTTACTTGTAATAAAAGTTGCGTAGATCAATGCTAAAAGTTTGGCNCTGACGTTTCTTCGACGTCACTTTAAGTAAGGTTACTTGTAATAAAAGTTGCGTAGATCAATGCTAAAAGTTTGGCAAAGTGAAAATTTTCGCCTCTAGGTAAACACTATTGTCGGTAAGATACCAGATATTCTGTATTTTCTACGTTAAATTACCGGATAATTCTATTAATTTTATATAAAATATAAAATAACTTCGTTACTAAGTAAAATCTTTCTCCTTTATAATTCGCGTAGTTTAAATTTAAATTAAATGTAACCTTTTGGAACTCTGCGTACCTAGCAGCGGAAATTTTCCCTATGCCAAACTCTCCCATATATAATCACGTTTTGTTCCTAACCCGAGTAGAACTAAATTTACCTTAAACAATTGCATTACGCAGTTGGTACTGTACATGGTCTTTATTTTATTGCAAACGGATCGCACNCTAAATTTACCTTAAACAATTGCATTACGCAGTTGGTACTGTACATGGTCTTTATTTTATTGCAAACGGATCGCATGTTATTGGTGAAGCGATAACCCTGTCCAACAGTGTACATTCATGCATATATATATTTAGTTATGTACATATCCATTTATACAATGACGTGAGTTCGTACAAAAATATACTTGTTTGTATATTATAAATCCATTTCCAGAGTTATCGTTGCTGCAGTAAATAAAAAANCCATTTCCAGAGTTATCGTTGCTGCAGTAAATAAAAAAAAAATATGTGGCAGCGATTTATAAATTGATTCATTAGTAATTTTCTTCACACACTAAAAATGTTGTACTGAACGACCAAATAAGTTGTTTTTATACAATGAATTGGGCCACGTGACCACTGTTAATTAAAACTGCCAATTGAAACATAGCCTTATACTAAATTTACGGACATTTGTTTTCACGACAGTAAACANACTGTTAATTAAAACTGCCAATTGAAACATAGCCTTATACTAAATTTACGGACATTTGTTTTCACGACAGTAAACATTCCGCGTATTTGACAGAGATTGCTGCAAGATGTTCCTTAATTTAAATAATTAAATTTTTATATACATTTTATTTANTTCCGCGTATTTGACAGAGATTGCTGCAAGATGTTCCTTAATTTAAATAATTAAATTTTTATATACATTTTATTTATGGTTGCAGTTTTACTGAAAAACTGTATTTTCCTTGCGTAGATGTTTATAAAATTTAAGAAATAAGAACAACTTAAACAATATTTCTGTTTCGGTATCTGAGAACTAACCAGATTTTAAACATGCCAACAAACTAACCACTCACATACCCGGGTTACACGAGATCTCGAATGCCAAAGCCCGGTGTGCAGGAAACATACGCACGCTTATTTTTCAGTTTCTTGCATTGTGGAGGCGTTTTAAAAATCTTCCATCTCTTTCATGTGGTTCTTGGTAAGTCTTGTTACTTTTATGTATATATGTGAGTGGTGCGGATGTCCAAACACATTAAAAAATATGTATTTCTAGTTTCAACAGCGAGAACTGTTTCACGCACCCACGGNTGGTGCGGATGTCCAAACACATTAAAAAATATGTATTTCTAGTTTCAACAGCGAGAACTGTTTCACGCACCCACGAAATTTTTCATCCTTCGATAACCGAAGTTACTTAAAATATAGAAGTTTATGTCTATATTGCAAAACAATGGATTACGTACATTTTTGTCATTACGGACCATATTATCGTTTATTCAATATACTCGTATATTTAAGGAAACTTCAAACAGTGCTAACTGTCGGTGTTACAGTCCACTATTTACCCCTCTAAACATAATATCTTACGCACAATTATGATTCATCTAAATTTTTTTGCATGCCAAATAGGGTAACAATCTTTGAATGAAGAATTTTTAATGAATAAAGTTTCCTATTGTTATTTTCTTTGATCTATGACGTCCAGATAGGCTTCCTTAACAGACTGTATATATTAAAAAAAACTTTGACAAAATATATTGTCCTACAATTATCATGTATGATACGATTTGTATTGCAAATTCGGTGTTTATATAAGATATTTTATGTAATAACAGTGATAGACGGTTTTTAATAAATTATTTTAAGCTGTTGTAAAATATTGTAATGAAGCAAAACATACATTCAGATGAGCGAAAATCTCTGCTAAAAATCACTATTAAATTCATAATTGAGAAAGTGAGTGCGTTTCATTATTATATTTAATATTTTTATAGTAATATTCAACAATTAATATACCAATATAGGTACTATATAAACATACAGAGGAGCGAAGATGATTGACGGCCTATGAAATGTTAATGTTAGTCTCTTGGCTACATTGCAGGCGAAAGGAGATGGACGTACCTAGTCTTATAGTCAACGCATTTTACGCATGTTTCTTCTCCGTGAAGTGTTTTAGCACGCGCTTCTGCAAAATGTTTCAAGTCCATTTGCATACAAAAAGAAGTGACAAGTTAGACGAGAACACAACTTCCAATATATCTCGTGAGTTCCTGAAGGGTTCAGCANACATGGATTTTGTTCCCCCAGACACCAGTGTGGAGTTAAGCAGTTCACGGTAAACTGACCACTTTTGAAAGCACTGCCTTCATATTAAGCATTCTTACCCAATACGTGCAATTTAGCATTGTTCTGGGAACGATTACTTTACTCAGGCGTCGATCAAGTCAAACTGTCAAGAAAGATAATATTTTACAAAATTGCTCATTATTACATTTATACGCATTAGAAAGAAATAGAATAAGAAACAATTTCAATTTTCAGAAATATATTCCTAATACTATTAATTCGACGTAAAGACATGGAACTACTTTCCCCCCGTCGTTACCAACTTTACTGGGCTCAAGCTACTCAGTGCTCCAGTTAAAATAAATGCAGTTAGGGGCAGTGGCATTTTTCAGATGGTCTCTTCAGATGTGTTAATTTAAGAGGGAAAATAATATAAATAGTATTTTCTTGTCTTTCGTTCGACGCTATAACTCGAGCCAGGTAAGTAATGCGACACGGTTTTCTGCCTCCACTTGGTTGAGTCTCAGGTATCCTTGAGCGTATGTCCAAGCATTATGGTATGGGGAAGCAGCAAGTTGTCTACCAATACGGATAAAATTCACAAGTATGGTGTATTTCTCGAAGAAGCTTAATTCTGAACGATTTTTTTCGAAGTGACAACGAATAAAATAATTTTCATTCCTTTCAAGATTTTTTGTTCAGTCGGTTATATATATTATTTTCCTTCTGGTTATGCATTTATTTGGTTCTTAGACAGGATCAGCCAGTGATGGCAATGTCATGGGAATGCTGCTCATGGTAGAGTACATGTATAATAAGTATACTACACGTATCCTACAGAAAACTCTGACAGGAAGACTCCGAGTTAAGATAGCAGCGAATTAATATACTAGTTCCAGAACCCCTGTCACGCTGTCAACTTTTTCCGTCAAACTTCTTTCAATAAGATTGATCAAATAAAGTTGGACAGTTATGGCGTCAACGAAACGTCACTAACGCCACCATATTTGACTGAGAAAGTTGGATGGCTTCAGTTTCTATCACACATTTGAAGATTGAACCGGTTCTGAAATTTCTTTGATGTTTGACGATCTCAGACTATCAGCATCATGCACGATGAAAAATGCACTTGAGAAACACTAAATTAACAAACAATTGTTAGAAACTAAATTAGTTATGAAGATAATTAATATAGGTTAAAACTGCATGGGCATGAATTCTATTTTAAGTGAATATTGCACATATCATTACGAGACCAGCGACATTAAATTTAATTATGCAGGGANCACATTTGAAGATTGAACCGGTTCTGAAATTTCTTTGATGTTTGACGATCTCAGACTATCAGCATCATGCACGATAAAAAATGCACTTGAGAAACACTAAATTAACAAACAATTGTTAGAAACTAAATTAGTTATGAAGATAATTAATATAGGTTAAAACTGCATAGGCATGAATTCTATTTTAAGTGAATATTGCACATATCATTACGAGACCAGCGACATTAAATTTAATTATGCAGGGANGGCATGAATTCTATTTTAAGTGAATATTGCACATATCATTACGAGACCAGCGACATTAAATTTAATTATGCAGGGAACATCTCTGATAAGTAAAAATTTTAATTTAGTAAAGAAGAGAAAATAGATTACCACACTCCTAACATTTCTTCCTGAAATGGACTGCATGTAGAAACGAAAGAATTATCTCACTATAAAAATCATTTTAAGATAATAATCCTAATTAGATACTCCCAATAAAAAATAGGACAGTGTAACAAATATTCAAACGCATTGAAGATTATTCGATAAATTTGTCGGAAGGAAAAATTTCATGGCCGTATTTTGTCTTCATATTTTATTGTCATATATAGTTGAAGGCGAAAATTTTACANTTTGTCTTCATATTTTATTGTCATATATAGTTGAAGGCGAAAATTTTACAGTGTGACAGGTGCTTAAGACCTGACGTATTGAGAAAACAATATATAAATTCATAGCTACTAAAAGCACGAATTTTCATACTACAAAGATATTAACTTCCCAAAAAAAAATGCCATTGTTTCCGCTTTTATGGCGTATGTACAAAGTCAGGACCATGGCAATGTTAACATTACATTTAGCGGTAGGATATAAATTGAGTGAGACAGTGCATCCAAGCAGGGCTTTCAGCTAACGGTGAACAGCCCATATTAAAATGGATATAGTCTGCTCATGCGGTAAAATGAGCACTTTTGAAACCCCTTCTTAAGATCTTCTTGTACGCAATCGTGTATTCTTCCGCCATATGTAAAATTAACATTGGCAAGGGCTTGATCACTTTATTCGTGGGTCGTTCAAAGGTAACTGTAAAATTATTAGAAAAATTAATATTTTATAAACATTCTTAGTCTTACACTTACGTGTATTAAAAAAAGCAGAAAGCAAAAGAAACAACTTCAAGTATTCACAAATTCTTATAAACAAAACTTTTAGTTTAACTTTAAAACAAGGGACTACTTTCTCTCCGTCGATACCAACTTCACTCGGCGAATGCCACCCAGTGTACCCATAAAAACATATACAGGTAGGTGCAGTGATATTTTTCAAAGGCTCATTTCAAAAGGGCTCACTTTTCCGTGAACAGTAAATAGCGGGTTTTTTAAGTACGAGAATAAGAGAGCATAACGATTCATGTTTCAATCAAGGCTACAATAGAGTTATAGTTTACAGAAGGCGGGAACAAGCATGCAGCCAGCAGGCCAGGAACGCGTGTAAAATATATTCACGGTAAACTGAGCGCTTTAGAAAGTCCTGCTCACGATACACTTCCATGCGTACTGTTTATTTTCCCACCATATGTAAGGAATAACGTTGCCATGGGCCTCGTCACTTTATTCATGCGCCAGTAGAGTGAAACTGTGAAAATATGACAAAAATTAATATTTTACAACTTTTAGAAAATTTACATATTTTTTCATTGAGGAAGAGAATAAAAAAAAGTTGTAATTTTCTTAGAATTTGCACACGCTCCCCTATCGTTTGTAAATAAACGTTAAAACGTGGAACTATTTTTCCTACGTCGTTACAAACGTTAAAGGACGCACAGCAGCGGCTACGTAAGCGCAGTGGCATTTTTCAAACGTTGATTTAAAAAAAACAGTGCTTATTACTGTACTGCGAACAGGCTATATCCGTGTGTCCTCAGCAGCTTCGCGGAGGGTTAACGAGTACGCTGTCGTTCAGGTGAGCACAATGGCGCCCTAACAAACTTGCAGCCATATGCCTCTCTCTCCCGGGCCCTCTCCAAGATTTGCCTTCGCCAGTTTCGCAGCTAGAACACGCCCTCTGCTGCCGCGTGGTAATTAAGCCCCGCTACAGGCCCTCGCGCATTCAGAACCGCCATGTTTCCACCGCGCTTCATTTTATCGTCCCCTCTTAATGGGCGGAAGTATTTTAATATACCTAAATACCGCTAGCTTCGTAATTAGCTTCTGGTTATTTCGGAATTTCTCGCCGGCGAATTTCGTGTTCAAGTTGTCCGTAGACTTCAAGTCGACTACTTATAAATACGTCTCAACCAATTTTTAAGTGTTTGTCTTGAAATTTACGTGTTTACGATTTAAGAGCGCTGCTTCTGGAGGAAGTTTTCTGATAAAACCCACAAACTTTTTAGAAGGCAACTTCGTAATTTCGAACTTATTTTAGTTTGCTGTGTTATACTAACGACGAGAAGGTTCTACATGAAATACGTGATTTGAAACTGGAGATGTGCACCGAAAATTTTTAGAACCAAGTGAACCGCTTTCAATATGTCTTTGACTACTCAGGCGAACAAATGTATCTTTCGTTATCCTTAGTATTACTCTTCCATATCAATCGAGCGAGGTGGTGCAGTGTAGAACCAGCATTCGGAGAGAACTGGTTTGAATCCCGGTCGAGCCATCCTGCGTTCTCTTTTCCATGGTTTTCCGACATCGCACCGAGCGAATGTTGGGATCGTTCCTTACTACAGGCCATGGTCGGTTCCTTCACAGTTTCAGCTTCACTGAGCAACTTGCCCCGTCTCTGAAGACCTCACTTCTTGCGGCACATTAAGCCAAACCTTCCTATCTTTTGTATTGACAGGTGTAAGTATAATATTATAATCTCCGTGGAGTCAAACGTCAAGAAAATAGCGTGCTTCGTTGTTANGGAGATGTGCACCGAAAATTTTTAGAACCAAGTGAACCGCTTTCAATATGTCTTTGACTACTCAGGCGAACAAATTTATCTTTCGTTATCCTTAGTATTACTCTTCCATATCAATCGAGCGAGGTGGTGCAGTGTAGAACCAGGATTCGGAGAGAACTGGTTTGAATCCCGGTCGAGCGATCCTGCGTTCTCTTTTCCATGGTTTTCCGACATCGCACCGAGCGAATGTTGGGATCGTTCCTTACTACAGGCCATGGTCGGTTTCTTCACAGTTCCAGCTTCTCTGAGCAACTTGCCCCGTCTCTGAAGACCTCACTTCTTGCGGCACATTAAGCCAAACCTTCCTATCTTGTGTATTGACAGGTGTAAGTATAATATTATAATCTCCGTGGAGTCAAACGTCAAGAAAATAGCGTGCTTCGTTGTTATAACAAAGCTATAATACGTTCTTACGTTCACGTTGGACTGATAATTGACTATGACAATACTGATGTAGACTCTTTTATCCTTCTGTCGTCATTGTCACACATTCACCACAACAACCTGGTTCTCTTAAATATTGTGTTTTTGTTTTATTAAATTGCGGTTATCTGATAAAGGATTCCGTTTAAAGAGAATGCCAGAAATTCTCACGGGCGCGATAAACAACATGGTTTTAGTAACGAAACTACTGCCAATCACGAGCGCTGTTGTAACCATCAAAAACATTGTCAGAATGCTTATAATCCCAACAGATGAGTCTCTTTTCGTTTTGTTGGAGATTCTTTCTGTAACAACAAATTCTGCTCCTACTACACAGTACTTCGTTTCATCTCCCGAGGAAATAGTTTCTTGGACACCCTGTGAGAAAGGTTTGTTCCAGCGGACAATATACTTGTTTGTATATGCCCAAGCATGCATTTAGTTTCAACAACAAAACAATTTATGGTGTAAACAAAACTTGAAAAGCGACTATATAGTTTTTGTTGATCTAACGGAATACATGTTTGAATAAACAAAACCTCTGTCTTGGGCCTAAAAATAAATACTGCCAACAAAATATTTAGATCAAGCTTGAACACCCACTTGATCGTCGACGTTCGAAAAGACAGCAAGAGAATTTGTTTGTAATTGTTGTGACAATTTGGATAGTAAAAGTATTTGTTATTGTATTTGTATATGATTAATAAAGGTACAAAAATTCTTATAAAACAAGTTATACAGGAAATTAAAAAAAAAGCTGTAAAATCTGAGAAATATTAACAAACGTTGCTCTGTATGAAAATTATATGCACTTGAAAACATTCCTACTTTGTCAGCAATAAAATTAGCTGACGTTGATATGGCTTCACGTTCTGGCGCAAATTATGCGGACTCGAAATCAGTTTTTTTTCTTCAACATTTTATAACAACGGGAAATTTTTAATGTTCGGAAAGTCATGCCAATATTTAGTTGCAACAATAAATTCTTACAGTTTGGAGGAACCAACTAAGAAGAACAAAGTAAATTGGTTTCGACAACAAAATATTTAATTTCTTCGATACAAACAATTGCTTTTGTTGCGACAAANGAAATTTTTAATGTTCAGAAAGTCATGCCAATATTTAGTTGCAACAATAAATTCTTACAGTTTGGAGGAACCAACTGAGAAGAACAAAGTAAATTGGTTTCGACAACAAAATATTTAATTTCTTCGATACAAACAATTGCTTTTGTTGCGACAAACAAACTTTGTTTTATTCAACAAACTCCTTTTCTCAATGCATAATAATATCAACAATATTGGTGTTTATCCTGCAACTGGTGAGACATTCATATACTAATAAAGAAATTAATTTTCTGCCACTATGAAAACTAAATACGTAGCTTCCATGTTGTCACAATTTGCTGACCTTTCTCAGTGTATTGTCATGGTAAAATTTTTAATTATTTGTCATCCAGCTAAACCAGTTATTAATCTAAGCGTGTTTCGTGATTGAAACATTTTAATCAGTCTCTAAGTAACAAAAATTTTAAAAACGCTCCATAATACTACTGCTTTGGTAAATAACTAAACATCGTAGTCATATATGATAATCTAACGTGAATCAGATTCCATTTGCAGCCGGCTTAAACTTTTACCCTACTTTTTATTGAAAGATAGGATTTCGTAATCGTCATCTCATATGTAAGTATACGTATATATGTATGCGTGTAGGCAAGCGCTGATTTATGTATTTTTTAATACGCGCTAAATTTTAAATATTTTTTCCCTCCAAGTAAGAAATAATTTAAATTTATTGCAATAAGACGTTGATAACTGTCATATCGACGCAAGTTTTCATAAAGGCGTACATTCTGTTTGAAAAAAACGAAAGAAAAAAAAACCGTTTTTTCAAAAGGAAAAAACCGTTAATGTAATTTATAACCATAATGTTGGTATTGGTAAAATTTTAGCTACACCATGAGAGTACATATTACTTTTTTTTTTTATGTAACAAGTAAACCAGGAGCATGTTCATATTTTTTGTTTTCAGTAGAAAAAAACCTAGTCTGCATAGGAATCAAGATCTCATCTTCCCTTTATGCGCCACCCTCGTGCTGTAACGATAGTACCGATGGGTGCTCAAGTTCGCGGCACGATGGTGCTACATAACACGAGCAAACACGACAATAGTCGAAAACACTTATCCAAAACACACCACATAATTTGAGAACAACGAAGACCGATGCAATTTACCGGGAACCATGGAGTTTTTATTTCCACAGGATGACATGAAACGTAATAAAAACAACCCCATTTATAGGTAGACCATCAACCCTCACACCGCAATCGAGTTTTCAGCACGTCAGTGTAAGAGAAGATAATAAAATTCGAGCGCGCGACCTATTTCCACCACCCGGTTCTGCTCTTCGGCTGGCAATAAAATAGAAAAAAAAAATAAGACTCTTCTACGTGCTCGTATCTTCTCTTTCCGGTTCGACATCTTTCATTACGACACATCTGCTGCTCCCACAATGCGACCTCGTTTCCAGACTTTCCTTCCTTCCAGAATGTAACAATTGAGCTCCCGATACCGGGAGTGACGAAGTTCACGCCGAAGTGAATAATTAGTTCCGACAAAGATATACTGAATATATTACCAATATCTGTTAGTTGAAGGCTGCCTATATCACAAAACATGCGATGTATGTGATGCTAATTTAAACTTACTCTGTATTCGTTTGAAACAGCTGTTAATAAAACTAGTTTTCATGCTGTTATTAATTTCAATATTCTTTCGACTATTGTGAGACCTGATAACACTCATAATGGTTTCCTAAAATAATTTCATAAATTTTGTAATTTTTTTAATCATTTTTACTTATAAACGTACTGTAAAATATTTTGTAAGACATGAAATTAAACATTGGTCGTATTAGAAATATTTGTTTCGTTTTAAAATCTTCCAATTTTGATTCGTCAACGTAATATTATTTTGGTAAATGAAAAACATTTTTTTGTCACATGATTATCGCACGTTCCTTATTTGACACAAAGTTAAAACGAAAAATACAGGTTAGGAAAGTGTTATCAAAACCAACTTAACGACTAATTAATAAACGAGACTTTAAAAGGTAGTTGTCTTTAACCCGACCAAAGAGACACTTGAAAAAAAAAATAATGCTCACTATCTACAGATTTTTTAACGCATAAGATGTATTATATTCGTCAGTACTTTAAATGTACTTAACAATAAAGTAGCCAATTTATATTTCAAGCTGAAAGTTCAAGTTATTGCTGAGTTTGATGGACATTGCACAAAACGATTACCAGTTCTATGTTACCGAAAATGAAAACATTTTATGATAAATGCGGTTATTTTCACGATAATGGTAATCGTTTTGTTCAATGTCCATCAAACTCAGTAATTTATATTTCAGGAGTTGAATTTGAAGAGCGAAACAACGTTAGCTTATTACGGGTGTTGTTTGGTATTCACTTCAAGGCATAAACTGCCACCTTCACAGATTTATTTCATTTGGGATATATTTTCTTGACAAGTTAAATCTATAATTCAAGCTACTAAATACCGAAAAATGTTGGGCTCTAAACCACGTATTCAGGCCGTATGGAAAAACACGCAATCAAATAAAATTTCAAAGAGGGCATAGAAAAATGTACTGTTAGTTTTCTTGAAATACAGAAACGTAAAAAAAAAAAAAAATTTGGTGATACCGTTTAATCCTTTCCTGTCGCTGCATATATGTGGGGCTGTAATTACAAACCCAAATGCCTTAATCGGTTTAGCTCCCCAGGTCCGGGACAGCGTACAAACCGCAGTCATCTTGCACGTACATCCGCACTGTACCACGAAACGATTCCCACGTCGCACGACTTAATTAGATATACATCACCATTGGTCGTACGCTATTCACGTTAAACGCCCACATAATTGCCTCATTCCAGGGAATGCTCGCATTTAACGGTTCGAATTAGCCCGTAGTGGCATCACAAGAGGACACGACTAAACTTTGCGCTGTGATTTGTAGCTGCAGCGCGCTTCGCACGTTATCACTGCTTTGAAATTAAATGTAGTTTAAGAACTCCGGTCAATGAGGCAGGATAAGCGAAGAATTTATTGAAGTAGTACACAAATACACAATTAGTTACATTAATAATAAAACTAGGAAACCTTCATAAATTAGAACAAATTGCCTGATAGTAATAGTACACAACCCACAAGTAGCGTGCATTTGCGCGCTCTTGAAGTGCGGAGAATGGAGGAGGAACAAGTGCCGTTGGCCCTCATGCTCTGTCATTCCAGTTGGATAGGAGACATTTTGCTTTATCCAAACAATTAAATTTTTTCCCTTTTAATTTGTTGTTTTTCTCTCGAGATTTCCCTTTTTCCCACAGAATCTCCCGAAATAACTTGAAAATATGCGACAGAAAACTGGCTCCTTAAATTTGGCTGTTTGAACAAGCAAATTGCCTCGAAGAGACCGTCTTCGCTATAATTTTGTTTGTCAAAAGTGAGCAAGTATGAAAATATCCCAGGTGCATAAGTAAAAGTTATGCATTAATTGTTTTATTGTATTTATTGTTACAATCCTTAAATTTTGAAAAGTAAGATATACAGTTACACTCTAAATTAGAATCAGTGGAAAACCACTAATTCGCAATAAAATTCAACTACTAGAACCAGTGAAAATGGCTCCACTTAGAACCAGTAGAAACCGCTGATTCGCAGTGAAATTCAACTACTAGAATCAGTGGAGACCACTTATTCGCAGTGAAATACAACTACTAGAACCCGTGAAATGGCTCCACTTAGAATCAGTGGAAACCGCTGATTCGCAGTGAAATTCAACTACAAGAATCAGTGAAAATGGATCCACTTAGAATCAGTAGAAACCACTGATTCGCACTGAAATTCAACTACTAGAACCAGTGAATATGGCTCCACTTAATATCAGTTGAAAACCACTGATTTTTTCATTGAAAAAAATTAACTGATTGAATAAGGGACGGCCAACTGCAGCGGGAATTAAATATTGTTTTAATAAAATTTAGCTTATAATTAAGTACGAGAAATAAACTAATTTATCATAGTTTACTATCTGAATTGCACAATTTATGGTAATTTGANAGGGACAGCCAACTGCAGCGGGAATTAAATATTGTTTTAATAAAATTTAGCTTATAATTAAGTACGAGAAATAAACAAATTTATCATAGTTTACTATCTGAATTGCACAATTTATGGTAATTTAAGAGAGTAAATAAGTTTCTGCAGTTAGCCGGGATTGAACTGACACAGCCTTCCCGAATCGCCCATGGACCGTCACCTTACCATCTGAGTTACCAAGTCGAAGTGGCATTACATAGCGAAATATATGTGTAATATTTATCATCGAAAGCGTTTAGTTTTAAATTGTGTGCCCTTACATTTCGTTTTTGGATTGATTGGTACCGTCAGAATTGTTAAAACGAAAAGTACATATGAGTGCACTCTCTTAACCACATTACATGCAGTTTAAAGTCTTACGCAGAGCGTTGCGATGATTATATGAAAACGAAATGAAAAACGTAAAAATTGAATGAAAGACTAAATTTTTATGTTACCTCATAAAATAGTGTTTCAAAAGACGAAACACAATTCAGAAATTATTTTGTATTGGTTTTATTAATTTATGCGTTGTTATTTCACTTTATACATGTTGTTTAACGGCCATTTTTACACTTTATTTGACAACAATTTTTACACGATATAAAAACTGGCCCATCAGTCAAAAAACAAATCGCTGAAAAACAGTGAAAAAAATTACTGATGAATCAGTGGAAAATGTTACTTAATTAATAATTGAAGGAAACTGGAATTTTTCAATGATTCGTCTGTGAAATTCACTGAAGTGACTGTTGAATCTGTCAGATACTGTTAACTAAATGAAACAGTGAAATTCTCACTGATTCTCAAATTTAGAGTATATATCGTGCGGTGTGGTGTGCCTTCGGGCGAATATTTTTAAGGAAAATTCGAATATGAAGTCAGAATGGACGGTAGCATATCTATGTTCGATGCTGTGTTAGGTTTTGTAGAAACACCTTAGCATTCAATATATTTAAATGCAACTACAGGATGAATATTCTAAACACCGACAAGCACCACCCGCATATTCCTTATAAAATAAGAAGTCGAGAACATAATGCTTCATACGGTCGACAATGCTTAATGAGTGTGGTGCGCACCCTTGAAGGTAGTTCTGAAACACCAGTGTATTGTTAATGGAAAAATGACATCCACTATAATGACGCTGTCACCACCAATTAAACTTTGTAGGCACAGACATTTACGAGACAACAGGCTTGCAAACACTTACTTCCTCTATGGCACAATCCTATGGCAGTGACTGGTTTTGCAGGGGTCGTAGATATTCGTTCATCCACTCATTATCATGTATGACATTGTTTCTTTTCAAATACTATCTGTTGTATTCACAATTAAGCTGTTTTTCAGCTTCGTCTTTAAGGGTGTGTATCAATATTTCGAAGAATCGTCGAGCATATTTCGCATATGTTTTAGACTTATTTTTCCATAAGGAAAACGCAGGCGGCGTTCGCAACTTTACTCACACGACATGACTATGGAAGCGTTTATACCGCACTAATACGTATAATCAATAAATTACCAATTATTTTCCTCTGCTGCTCCCGCTCGAGAATCATACTACATTCTACAGGCGCAGGAATACTATTTAGCTTTCTTTGAAGTTATTATGACAAATATATGTCACCATTCTAAACCGGAAGACAGAATAGTCGCCATCCATTCTTAAGTTATTAATGTTATGAGCATATAACGCTTTTAGGACCTAGACACTTAATTCCGCAACCACTATATTTACGCCCTTTGCGCTTCTCTCAGCACCAACAAGTATGTATGAAGGATTAAGCTTTAAGACCATTTTAAGACATAGTTTACCATAATTATAACCCGTAAGGGTTAGGCACGTGAAATTCAATATATAACAAATAAATAGCAATTAAATAAATAGTTGGACATAATATACAAACATTTAGATTTAGGCCAATGATTGTGCATATCTAGGTACATCAAAAAAAACTTTATTTCTATAGAGTGCAAAAAATAACGAGTAATTGCAGCTACATACTCACAAAAAATTATAAGGAAAGTGGAAAATGAAAAATGAACACCACAAATGCGTAGAAACGCCTTATGCACATGGGGCACTGATAGAGGGCAGTACATGAAAAATTACCAGTGCTGTGATGGGGACAGAGAAGGAACCGCGTATTTGGCATAACACCGCTGAGTCCAATACAACTGTAGTTGACTCGGTGAAAGAGTAGTCTGTTGTTTCAAGCATCGATCTGTGCGTAGTAAACATTGTAGACATGCCACGACGGCATAGACGACCACACTTCGTGCAATTAACATACTTTGAACGAGGTTGTATTGGGGGTCTGAGGGAGTCTGCATTGTCCTCCCGAAGGATAGCCCGACGCGTGGAACGGGAAGTGCCGCAGTGCATCATTGGTGCTGCCGGTGGTCCAACGATGGTGCATATGTCGTCAACCTGGTTCCGGACGGCAGCGGCATACGGATTCCCGCCTGGACCACCGCATCAGACAAGCAGCCATCGCTGATCTCATGGCGACTGCCGCACAGATTAATGCCACTGTAGCACCCAGGGTGTCAGCTAGGACTATCACCAACCGTTTTATGGACGCTGGGCTACGATCAAGGGTGCCGCTAGCCAGGCTTCCGCTTATACCTTATATCCTTGCAGACGGCCTCGGATGGTGTCGCGAACGACGCAACTGGAGAGATGAATGGCACAGAGTTGTGTTTACTGATGAGAGTAGCTTCTGCGTTGGCGCCAGTGACGATCGTTTGCGAGTGCGGCGTCGACCAGGAGAGTGGCAAAAACCAGAGGGTATATGGTAACGACATACAGGACCAACTGCTGGTATCATGGTCTGGGTAGCAATAGCCTACAATATCCGTACGCTTTTTGTGTTTGTTGAGGGAACACTGAACTGCGAATGCTACATCCAGAACATGATCCTGCCCATTTTGTTGCCTTTCCTATAACGCCAAGGATATGTCCTCTTCCAGCAGGACAGAGCCCGTGCACACGTCTCGTGTTACCCAAGGCGCTGTCAAATGTGTTCATCAACTCTCCTGGCCAGCACGATCACCCGACCTTCCGCCCATTGAACATGTGTGGGACATTATGGGATAGCGTTTGGTGCGGTCTGCAATACTGGCAACAAACCTCCACCAATCTCAACAACAAATAGAATTAGTTTGGAACGTTATTCCCCACGATGACATCCAACACTTTTATGTTCATCTGTACGCACGATTGCAGGACTGCATCATCGCTAAAGGAGGCTGCCCAAAATACTGACATTGTTGTTCAAGACACTCCGTAGCATCTATCCGTAAGCATGCGATCCTGTTATAATTTACATATACAATGTAGCCTACAACCTATACAATTATTTATTAAAACCTGTATTCATGTGGAGTCATTGCGTCCGGGTGTTCATTTTTAATTTTCCACCAGTGTATTTAAACAGTGGTCTGAATCAGTATTTTATCTGTAGCTTATTTTCACAGATATTCTGCTTTTCTTATACACACCGTTTTTAATAATTCCAGAAACTCTTTAGTAGCAGACGGTGGAAGACAAACCTCTTAATTTAGAGAAAGGTGGTTCCATGGACCTTACATTATTGGGAACGACTGGCGTGAAGCTAGTTTTAGGGACTCTTTACATATGTCGGTGAATGTGTACCTGAAATGCGAGTTAAGTTCGAATAATACAAAAAAAAACGTATGATAGAAACACTGTATGGCTTTCTTACGTAAAACAGAATTAATATATGAGAAAACCACAAAACAGGTTGCTGTAATTATATTAATTTTTGAAAATAGTTAAAGTTGCGTCCCTGAGCTGGTAGAAATTATAATGTTAAATCTTAACGCATATAATTTTTACTTACTACCGAAAATTCAATCTCTTTCTGAGAATCCATGTAGAAATGTCAGATAAATTATTTAAACACATTTTAAAAATGATAAACACCAGCAAATAAAAATTTTTACTTCTTTTTACTAAGGGAAACTGGATTCACCATATCATAGGATAGCTATGGGGAAAAATAAAGTAATTATAAATAATAGAAAAGTATATTTCTTACTCAACATTCGCTCGAAAATCACTGAAACGTTAACTAATGATTTGGTAGACCGATTATTGTTTTACATTTACGTTTGACTTTGCGTGACTTCACTGTTGCAATTTAGTCAAAAGTAGTGCACATACTAGTAAATCAAAGAACTTATTTTTTTAATCAGTTCATATCACGTGAATTTGGCACTTGTGTGGGAAGAAAAACAGTTCTGTGTTGGGACAAGTTGGTTCAGAGTCGTGCAGATGGCATGTGCGCTATACTCCATAATTCCTCTGCGGTTGACATGACGTACTTTCCTGATGTACCGCCTGTAAGGGCTGCAACCCGCACGCCCTCTTCGTGCCTGTGGTTGCCTCTTGGCAGGCGCATCTTCAGTGCACTAATTACTGCTGTTGAGTTGAGAGATTTTGGCGGCTCTTAACAACGAGGTCTATAGGTGAAGTTGTGACGCAATATACTTAGTTCATTTTAGCAGCCATCCACCCAATTATTTCTTTGCCACTAAATATATTTTATTACAAACGTGAATACGAACACAGTATACGGCGTTACAACTTTACATATTTTGAAGATAGAGACATCACAACCTGAGTAAACGCAAAAAGTGTCTACGAACACTTCAATTATGCGGCCAGCACCGCATGAACCATGAGCTGTCTTCAGCGAGAAATGGCCGTTTTTGATGATTCGTTACGGGCAGTAATTAAACGCTAATACTTTTATTACAGTTCAGTATTTAAGCTCCTGGCACAAAAATTCCTTCACAAAAATATTACTAATAGCATTCTTCGTCAACAGTTGTCGCTCAAGAAGATATGTCAGTTTCATGTTTTACAAACAAAAATAGTTGGTGAAATTTTCCAACATGGAAATTTGCGAAATGTTTTTCATTTAAATGTAAAACAAAAGGTGAATATTTTTTTTACGTGGAAATATTTAAAGGTTTATGAATGTTTTTCTTATTTCCCCGTATCTAAAACACTATTACTGGGAATTTCGGTATCAGTATGGGTACAAACACTTTTCGGCACTCTGCGCTGTATTTCGTAACATTCTCCATAGCGGAATCAGTGCCATGGCTTCCAAAACACGTGGAGAGAAGTATTCTGGTGTAATGTCAAGAAGTAGATGATCTGAGTTTATGTGAACTCGATCGCCATATTTGTGGCCGCAAGTCTATTCGCGGTATCTTCACACTTTTTTAATCAAACCTTTGCAAACCCACCCCATGTAGGATGTGGTAATTTTTGCCGTTCTCATATACCACAAACGTTTTTACTTCTGTTAACATAACATCATCTTGTTTTTGGTTGTATTAAATTTTTACTTATATTTTGTTCATAAATATTATATTTTATTTACAATTTATATGAATAACAACAGAGAGAATATATATGTGGTGGTAATGCCTAGTAAGAAATAGAAACATTTCTGCGATCAGCTATAATTTCTGTATCATGGAAATTTTTTATTTACTATTGTTATACTTTTGGGCAATTTTAGGGAAAATAATGAAATTAATATAACGTTAATATTATTATTCTGAGAAAATTGGATTTTAAAAAAACTTTCTACAGAATGGTTAGTGACAGAAATTACAGTTCAAACACAAGTAATAGTAATAATTAATCAAATCCTCAGCTAATTTTCGTATACATTCACAAGAAATGTTAACTCCAAAAATTATTTTTGTTATAACCGTTTTCAATTTTAAATATAAAATATTGAATTAATTAGTTATTAAAAGTGATTTCACGTGACTTTTCTTGAACTGGAAAAATAATTTTAAAAAATTTACTCCTTATTTTATTTCGCATTATCATATGTGATTAAACATTTTTCATGCCTAAATTTATGTTATTGATTAATACCCACACTTTTACTTTCATTTCTGAGAACTTGGACAAACGAAATTCCGCCGAAGTCGTTAGTAAGATTTACGTTTTTATTACTTCCAGTAGCACTATTTGAATGAGTTTAATGAAGGACTGCAAGGGAAAAACACACTCCCCACCAAGATTGAAATGAACACCTCGCGGACAAAATGTGGATGAATGGTATCCACGCGTTGTTTCAAGGAAGCATCAATAATTTACGTCCCGAAAGGACAGGAAGGTAAAAATCACCAGCTTTCTCTCTCTTTCTTTTTTTTTTTAACCCCTCTCGTGACATGTTTGCGCGGCCGTAGCAGTCCGCGCAAATGCACGTGTTGTGTTAAGAGCCGCGTCGTGGCGGTGGGTGGAGGGGGGTGGGGGTTGGTAGAGATACGCCCTTCGTCTGCGCGCCTCTGGCACATCCGCCGGCAGCGGTCGTTTCATATTTCATAAGCCGGCGGCGCGGGGCGAGATATTCGCCCCGGAGTGCGCCAGGGCATCCACGAGATGGCGTTACCAGTGGCTGAAAGCGGGGGAAGGAGGGCGTTAACAGGTACGGCCTACGCGCGGCAGGTCGTACGTTTCCGGTTTTCTCTGGCTCGCCCGCCAGATCCCCTCCCCCCCTCCTCCCGCGGCCCGTCATACCGCATGACGCGGAGCATTTTCTCGCGCTGAACCGCTCCGTATTTGCTACACAGTGCCGCGCCGTCGCAGGATACGGTGCACGTGAAACACTCTTCAAAAGGNGCATTTTCTCGCGCTATTTGCTACACAGTACCGCGCCGTCGCAGGATACGGTGCACGTGAAACACTCTTCAAAAGGATTTCGCGTGCGTGTGCATCGCACCTCGACACGCTGTTGTAGACGTTTTACGAAATACAGCCCAGACGACAGTGGGAGCCACCGCATAAAATTGCAGTGCCCTTTTTTTAAATACCAATACAAATATTTAGCTTTAAAAAATGTGTTACAAAGTCTGGCTACAGATTTTTTTGGTCCGAATAGTTTTTCATAGATTTAAAAACTTTTATTTATTCTCCAATTTATATGTAATAACACGTTTTTTACATTTTTGACTCTTACCACAGTTCCCTCCCTTCCTCCTGCCCGTAGGCTTAAATAACACTGCTTGAGGACATGTGATTGACATGAAAAATTCATACTGCAAACGCTTGAACAATTTTTTTTTCTTATACATATGTTACGCATTACCTACGATAAAAATGCCTCTTGGAAAATAGCAATGAAAAAAGTATAGGAAAAGACTAGAAAAATTCTGTGAAAATGTCTGTAAAAAATTCTCAACAAATCACTTCTGCGGTGTAAATTTTGCCCAAGTTCCTGAAACGTGTGCAGTAATACGTTTGTAAAGTCTGAAAAAATTATCTGAAACGAACGTGTAATAAATAGACGTATTTTAAAAACATCAGTTCTCCTTCCAATTTCTATAAATAACATACAGTAAATTAAAAATTTCACAACACCGTTAGTACCGCATAGGCCTATCTCTAAAACTAACGGAAGTATAAGTGGCAACTTTGGAACAAGGTATTCTCCTACACACTAGTGGCGCGGTACATTGCGAAAAGTCACCAATATCAGACAACTAAAAAGATGACACAAACCTGTTTCGTGTTAATACAGAGTTAGCATTTAGGGCTAGACTCACCACAACGTTCTCGCGCCCGAATGGACGAATACATTTCCATTATTCCTTCACCGAGTTAAATATTTCAGATTTGCTTGTTGCCGACACTGAAACGACGTTGCAGCTCATCTGAAATACGATCTTACGTGTTAAAGTCGGGGCTTTTTAACGGGTGGATTTATAAGTCCAACAACAATATATGCCTTGCAATGTGGGTAGGAGAATTATTTTGCTGGTACAGGAAAGTGCACATTTCAAAATGTAACTAGAGTTTGGGAACCATATTATTGTCTAAAGTGTATTTTTTTTAGTACATGTCTCATATAGATCCGTCGATTAAAACAATTGGTCTTACCCCAAGCCAAGACAAAAAGCCTTAGACCAGGGTTTTTAAACACAAATTATTACGTGGGCCATAAAATGTGATCAAGAGAGCCTTACAAGTGGCCTATCGTTTAAAAAAAAACAGTTTCTTGATGATGTACTTTTAGAAACTTTTCCGTTTGAAGACAAATCACAGGCATTGTACTTAAAGGTAGCAGAATCATCATTGACTCAGCTTTACTTACACGAATTACAGCCGATAACAAATATGAAACCTCTGGCCTGTACATAGTACATTAAAAACTAAAATGCACTTAAATTATCCGTGAAAGATCACTCTCACTCGAAACCAACGCAAAAATCGGCAGCACGCAATTATAGAAACAAGAAAGCATACACACGTGTATAAAGAACTACTGGAAGTCTCGCTTATCTTCTTGGCTACCAAACGTTTAAAATATGGTGAAATATCTAGGCTTGAAACAACTTTCATCGTACATTTAAAATGTTCGTCTGTGAGCTGACTCCTTAGTTTGGATATTTTCAAATTAAGGAGGCAGGAAAACTGTTCACAAAGATAATTTTTAAAAATACATCATACTGTATCACTGCGCCATTTCCTGTTTTACACGTACAACTTTACAATAGCTACGCCGCGCTAAGTAAACTTTTAAATTACTACTACAAGGAATGGGGGCTGCATTCCACCCTTTACCCCACAGTAAGATGGGGTCGCGATTTTGACGTGCTTGCCCAGTACACCACTCCTACCACATTCTCTGCAAACAATTTATAAGATGTTTCACTTAAAGTGTGCAAACATGAAATTCGGGATAGGGTTCACAGGACGGAACGATTTGAGATTGGGAACGTGTGACCCACGAGTCCAGGTAAAGGAGATATGGGCAGAAACATGTGTACATGGTGCACCTATCATCCACAAGATGGCTCTGTCGTCTCTACATTGCCAAAGTACGCCCGTGTATCAACGGCAGATGCAAAATGCATGGGATGTTTGAAAGGGTGTGGCAGAAACTCGTACGCCGTTGTCATACTTGCTTTGAAGTTGGTTGCCATCATTTTGAGCAAATCTTAATAGACCGAAAGGAATTGAGAGGTTTGGGTGGCTCTTAACTAAGATGGCTTGAGAGCCGAAGAGGGTGAAGCGAGGTGAGTATAGACCAGCTTCGGAATGCAAAGAAGGGGGGAAACGGGAGATTCCCGAGAAAACGCGCCGACCAGCGGCATCGTCCGGCACGATTCCCACGTGCAAAAATTCGGGGGGACCCCGCCGGGAATTGAACCCGGTTAACATTGGTGAACTCTTATGAGATACAAACTGGTTTGTAAACACCGGTTCGTCAATGGAATGGTCTTGTACAGTACTACCTGTCAATATTGTACACACGCATAGTAAATAATGCTGCTAACCAATCCGGACACCTGTATTTGTGTTTAGGCATGTTTACGTCCATATTTCCTTTCACTGGCTTAGCAGACCGAAAACGTATCAATCTCAAAACATTTGGTAATGCGTCCTCTATTGCCACTTTCCTTTTTGCACGATTTTACTAAAAAAAATAGCGTATTTTGTAAACACCGTTCAAAAGGCAGCTGCCAGGTCCACTCGCGTCCATCGCAGTGCTACATCATATACTGTGACTCGTCACTTCTTAAGACCTGCTACTCCGTATTCCAATTACAAGGTTGTTTATACCACAAGCGAATTCGGGCATTAGTGCATGTAATCAGCTCAACAAACATGAACACAGAATGTGTGATATCCCATCAATGTTTTTTTGTACCTGCGGTAGGAAGTTATTTGTAGTCGTTGACATGTCTGCCTGATGAATGAGTTGCACAACACGCTTCCCATAGTCTATTCGCAGTATCTTCACAATTTTGATTCGAACCTTTGAAATACCACACCATAAATTAAGTGTTTGGTTTTTTCCTAAATACATAATGTATTACAATGTTTTCATGATTCTGTTAACACGAAATCTAATTATTTAATTTTAAATTAAACATTATTTTATATATACATAATAATATTTTAATTAAAATTAATATAAATAAAACATTTAGAAAATGGGTGTATTACTAGTGCGTAATAATAAAACGTTTTTATGCAAAATATTGTGAGTGCGCACAAATATGTATGTTGTCCTATTGGTGTAATTTTCCACACTTGGTTTAAGCTTTGTTTGCGTGAGGCGGAGGAGATGCCTAAAAGAATAACTTCATCAGGGCTTCAGAAAAAACTGGAAGTAACAACGAACTGTCTATAGTTCGCAGGTCCCGAAAAGTTAGTTTCTTGAGCGTAGCAGAGCGAGGCTTTGGGCTAGTGCTTCCATGAAGTTCCCACTTAACAAGACATCGTTAACTAAGGACCAAGTCACATGACGCTAATGAGAGACTCGATCCGCTGTCGCAACGTCGGAATTTACGGACCCTTCTCACGCCACTTTTGGTTGCCCCCGGCTCTCCCTGCCGACTCATTACGTCAGCAAAAACCTGTACTGTGTCCAAGCGCACGAGCCTTTCGCTTATGTATCGTCCTTCTCGGCACACTTATTGGTGTTGAAGGGTATCCTGCTGCTTTTGTCTAGGTATGGTTTGTCACCAGTTTTGTATCACCGCTTGTTGTATTTCCGGATAATGGACAAAATTGTAATTTAAAAGGTTTTCATCGACATTTAGCGTACTTATAAAATTCTTAAAACAGATAGTTATCATTATTTGTACCCATTTTGTGCTAAATTGTATTTTTTTTAATCATACATTCAGTTATTTTAATGGAAAGGTATGCCCGCCAGATTATATTTACGTATATTCCTCCATAACATAACTTGCAATTGAAAAAAAAAAAAACTAAACTTGTCAAGTCATAGGCGACATTTTAACAATTATTTCGGGATCCAACTTTTTTAAACATGATGAGATTCAAATCCGTAACAGTAATCAAAGGTCTGTTTTTCGTGGAAAATACGGATATAACTGATACCTTATAAACTTAAAAAAAAATGTATAGAAGTCCTGTGTGTTAGGCCATGCTTTGATCTAAATTTACGATCATAAAGTTTGATTACTTATATTTGTAAAATAATCCTATAAGGATGGGTTCCCACCCCCTTAATACTTAAAAAAGTAACAATTTGGTTGACGTTAATGTTTACTCAACTTTGTAAATGTTTCTCCCCAAAAGAACGTTTATTGCGTTCTATTTCAGTTTATATTGCAGAGTATAGCTTATGACAAACGTCTTAGTTTCCAACCGAACACTGATCGGAGTAAATTACTTATCGGAGAAACGTAATTTTAGTAATTTTTTATTAACACCGGTATTACGGCGCAACAATTGTTGAACAAGTTGGAATATGCCGAAAACTTAGCATGACATGACCCAAATCAAACAATAACAACTTTTTGCAACATGTACAATGAAGAGGCGATCCTAAACTGTTCAAATAATTAGGTTCGAGTTGTACTCGCACCTATTTTGCAGTGCAGTTAAATAGAAAACAAGATATTATAAAAATGGAAACTTGAGATGGTATTTAAGATTATATGCTTAATTAAAATTAATATTGTCTTGCATGTAAGCTTCTTCTTGTTGACCTGAGACGAGTACATCTGGTTTCATGAGTAAGTTGAAACTAATCTGTCTGGGGCTACGTTTGAACCTAAAGAAAAGTGTCGACCTCGAAATAAAGTTCACACACACAGAGTTAGAGGGACTCTTGTTTCGAATACAGAGACAGCCACCGGTGCAGGTGCTGTTTCTAGGTGTACGATTACATTAACTTTAGTTGGTAATATGTTTCATGTTGTACGAATAGTCTACCAGCACAATGTTGAAATTTTTAAATATCACGAGAAGAATTCGCAACATTCTCTTCCTTATTTAAGAATATATTTCTAGTGTTCTGTAGTTCTGGGGTCCGGAGATTTTTCAAGGACAATAGGAACATCAATCTTTGAAAGAAAAAATGTTACTTTCAAAGCGAAAAAGTCGTCGAGATTGTGGCAGGACAGAGTGACGTGTTTGCTCATAAAGGGATTAAGAAACATTCTTTCTATGCACAAATTTGCCAACTAACTTTTTAGAGGACGCCTGGTGAAAATAGCAGTATAAATATGTATTTTAGCATTATAGTTTAGTGAAATGTAGAGAGTAGATAATGGACAGTTGGTAATAAATAACATAAAATTTCGCAGGGACTGAAACTGAACACTAGCTATTTACTTCCATAAATGTGTGAAATATTGATTCATATAAGCTATATAATATTATTGAACATAATCTGTCCAGAATGTCGTTTTGTGAGTAAGGGCTGTTAATGGTAAACTGAGCACTTTTGAAACCATTTTGAAGATCTACTTGTGTGCAAATTGTGTATTGTGTATTCTTACACTATATATAATATCGCTTTATTGATGCGCCAGTCAAGCGAAACGGTGGAATTATTAGGAAAGAAAATATTTTACAAATTTGCTACTCCATGTATTAAAATACATTTGAAAAACATAAAGGAAAATAAATAGTTTCGTTATACACAAATATTTCCCTAACATTTTTAATTCAACGCTAGGACATGTAACTACTTTCCCTCAGTCGTTACTATCTTTACAGGGCGATGGCGGTCAGTGTACCTGTTAAAATATACGCAGGTAGGGGCAGCGAAATTTTCAAATTCAATAATGCTTAATTCAATTGTGAACAGCTTTTACCGTCGCTAACGTATGACAACTAAATACGACTGAATGTTCGGGGAGAAGCTTTGCCCAGACTATCTCCAGGCGTACTTTTGAATGCTTTTGTCTGGACGCTGTTGACTTTATGTTGAATGGAACCGCTGAAATCAACAAAGTGTTATGCATAGCCCAAAATACAACGTTGTGACCGAGGCTGAAGAAACCTCAGTCCATCACACTATGAATTTAGTGCAGACTTTACACGTGAACATATTGGACCTAAACCACGACAGAGAAATGATAATTCGTAGAGTTCTAAATACATGTATTTCTTGTCGCAGTTACGAAAAATTTAAAATTACTTGCTTTTCCCCAGTGTAATATACGCTGTATTACAGTATGTAATTAACCAATTTATAAACATTGCATACTGAGCTTCGTACTGAGTATACCAAACCGAAATTATTTTGAAAGGAACACTCGATTTTATCACGTTATCGCTAATCTAACTGGTGACATATAAAATAAACAGCAGAAAGCCTAAAATCACACAAATAAAAGCAATGATACACTTATGTAAATACAAATATAATGAAACATTTCCATGGAAAGGTACTACCAGGATTTCAAGCAAACACTCCAACATCCGCAAGACCTAGAAATTCTCGATACCAGAAAAACATATAAGTTTTATACACTTCTCGTGGATATTATAGGTCACTGACCGGGATTGCACACAAGAAAACTTATTCTGAAGCCTTATTAAAATCTCAAGGCATTGTTTGATCTTCTCTCGTATTATTATGTTTGTATATTTGTAGTTACTGACGGCATCTGTGTACGGTTAGCTAGTACATATACTTTATATCTGTCATATTAAGATCTTTGCATTCATAGAATGCAAACGTGTGACATCACAGACAGTATTGTTTATTTACTTAAAAACAACGAATGTCTTAACATCAGAGTTCAAAAGTTTTTTTTATAAGTGTTGAATTGTTATGTGCAATAACTTAAAACCCATCATTTCGATCCCTCGTAACCAACTCGTGCAATGTTTTTCGCTTCAAATAAATAAATTTAAAATGAGATATAATTTCAGGAATTACGATTTTAGCAAATCCCTTGTTAAATCTGAAACTTACGTGGCTGCTGGCATTAAATCACGCAGCGTACTGCGATATCTTGAGCTTAACACATTGCTTCCTCGCTGTCAGATGTAATATCACTTCGCACGAAACCTTTGACTCTCAAAACGTTCTCAGTGCCTTACAGTAATAAAAAATATTGTGTTCCGTCTATAAAGTTGCTGAGACCTGAAATAGGTTCAAAGATATACAGGCTGAGTATAAAAAAATTCCCCAACTCTGAAGGTCTATAATATTAAAATCAAACAACCTACAACCTTAGTTGACCAATAAATTGTACCATGGAACTGTTACGTTTGTTTAACACACATTCATAAATGTTCAATGTGACCACCACGAGTGGCCCGAACGACATCTACGCGATAATCAAACTCGTTCCACGCTCTTGTCAGAATGCCCGGTGTTACGGTTTGGATGGCGTTCGTAACTCTCGGTTTGAGGTGGTGAGGAGGAATCGAGCTGGCATTCGACACGTTAATGTTTAGGGGACTGCCTGATGTTTCCTTTATGTGCCGAGAGATGACACTGGGTGCGTCTGTCGTTGCACTATGAGCGTATGTTGTGTGTTAGTCCGCATCACGATGGCGACGGAACAACAGAAGCTGTTCTGTGTTATTGAGTTTGCTAAATTAGAATCGGTTACGACTGTTCAACGTGAATTCCGTCACAAATACGGACGTCGCCCTCCCGATAGGTGGAGTATCGTACGTTGGTTTCACCACTTCCGTGACACAGGGTGCCCTTGCAAAGGAAAAGTTCTGGGCGGCCACGTGTGTCCTAAGAGAATGTGCTACGGATTCAACAAGCGTTCGTTTGCTGTCCGAGAAAATCAACGCGACAAGCTAGCCGAGAAATGCAAATCACTCAATCGACGGTATGGACAGTGTTACGAAAGCGATTGCTGTACAAACCATACAAGTTACAGCTTGTACAGGCTCTTACCGAAAGGGATAAAGAACTGAGACGTGATTCCTACGCGTTCGTTCTTGCACATAACTAGGTAGACGATGCCTTCATGTCTAAGCTGGTTTTTAGCGATGAAGCGACGTTCCATACAAATGTTAAGGTGAACCGGCACAACGTGCGGATATGTGGTCAGAAGTCTCCACATGAAACCACCGAACAAGAGCGCACTTCCGCCAAAGTGAACCTGTTTTGCACTGTATCCAAAGACAAAGAAGAAAACAAAGTCGTGGGAAGACTTTGTCACTAAGGTTGGTAATGAAGATCCCTTCGGCCTGGTCTACAAACTGGCAGCAAATAAGATGAAGAGATCGGTGCCACCACCATGTATGAAGATAGATGGTGAATTGATACTAGACCAGAAGAAGTCTATGGAGGCTCTGCTTCACGCGCTCCTTCCGGACGACTCCCTGGATAATGAAGGTGAGGTGCACTCCGCTAGGAGACGGTCTATGAATTCTATCCCAGAGGTACAAGACGCACCAGATTTTAGTCTAGAAGAGCTAACTGGTACAATGTATAAAATGAAAAATGGTAAGGCGCCTGGAATTGACAGGATTTCCACTGAAATCCTTAAAAGGTGCTATGCAAGGATAAAAAACATCTTGCTTGACATCGTAAACGACTGTCTACAAAGCGGAGTGTTTCCCTCACCTTGGAAAATTGGAATATTGAAAATTCTCCAAAAAGAGAATAAGAAGGACCTGGATGATCCTAAATCATATAGACCTCTGACCCTGCTTCCGGCGCTAGGCAAAGTCTACGAGAAATTGATCAACAGAAGACTAACAATGGCGTTGGAAGTCTAAGGAACCCTTAATGAGTACCAGTACGGATTCAGAAGAGGAACTGGGACGGACTTCGCTCTGGCTGATGTTATGAA
>NQII01005946.1:54550-103200 GCA_002778355.1 Clitarchus hookeri
AGCCACTGGTCCATCGACTAGGAAAACTCCGACTTAAAGTACGCCTGGCCACCAAGGAACAATGGGCCGGGCATCCATCTTGCAGCAACATTAACAACCGTGTTGCTAGTGGAACAACTTCTTGCAACTGAATCAGAGCGTGTTGCAGAGATTCAGGTTACCGCTCACTGTTTAATTTTTCATCAAAAAACTAACGTCCGGTAACTTGATCATGGATGAGTCGACACCAGGTCTTCAGGCTCCAAATGTGCTGGTTGCCTTGCTGATGTAACCAATGAGGGTTTTCTGCTGACCAATAGTGAGCATTGTGGATATTTACATCCTTGTTAGATTTAAAAGTGGCCTAGTCAGTCTACAGTACGCTAATGGCGAAGTCCAGATTTTTATTTTATAATCAGTTGTAGTAGGATATTCTTGTCTGGAAGTCATCTTCGGTTAATGTCTGATGGACATGAATGTGGTAGGGATGTAAACCACAGTCGTATAGGATTCTCCAGATGGTACTTCTGGAGATCCCGGGATCTCGTGCTATTCAAAGAGTGCAAATATGTGGGTCTCTATTTATTGCAGCGGGCATATCGACTCTAACACGTCTTCTGACTTGATTGTTACGATTGCGGGTCGGTTTGCATCTGCCCACTATTGCTAATAAGTGCCTCCGATCGCTGACAATCATGTCGTGGCTGGCGTGGGCGATCTTGATACCTCCCTGCATAAAAACGCTCTGCTTGTCGGTAATTCCGGCGACATTCGCCGAGCACCATAAGCATGGCAAACGCCTCTTCTTTTTGAATACGGCAGTTCTGCACGAATAACTGACATAAATTAAAAACCTGGCTCGAATCCTTTCACAGTGCACGTACCGCCAAAACGCCTCTTATTCGACATGAGCAATGTCACAAACAGAGGGGAAATGCAAGTTTTACTTTAGTAATATACGCATATATATAAAATATGCCAGTGTGGTCTATATTTCTGAAAACTGTTCAAAATATATTTTGGTGGAAAGGAAGTGCCGTAGACACAAACAAGCCACATAGAGAGAAATACACAGACACACACACACATATATATATTCACAGCGACAAAAATTATGGTGGAATGAGTGTAATTAAACAGGGTATGTGTGTTACCTCTGAAAAGTATTGGTCGGGCAGAAACAAACTTGTAATAGACTGTATGTGTAATGCGTTTTTGACTCATGAATTGTTCAGTCGTTAGACGGGAGGCAAATCTATTATATGGGTAAGGAATTAGACAAATTGTAACAAAAATGTATATGTTGCTTTGGTGCTGGTGAATGGGAGATTGCATTGCCAGTTGAGAGTTCCCGACGAAATACCGATCGTTTCTGAATCAGCAGAAAGATAGGTAGCTGAAAGATGGAAACAAGTGTTGCACTACCATAGAGGTGAGTGATGAGTGGTGGTTGTTTGAACTCTATTTTTTCTGTATAACGTCTGTATATTACGTAGTTATACAATAAAGTATTTGTTTTATACAAAAATCCCAGCTTCATCCGGGACCAGAGTTTGGTAATTTAGCTTCATTGGTTTAACTGATTTTGGGATAAAATGATAATCTTAACAAATATTCTGTAATTTTCCAATATTTTTACGGGATCGTCTGATAAGGATTTGGAATGTAAAATGCGATTTAATAAACTCAAGAAGTATGGCCACGTCTGCAGACGGTGGAGGGGTGCATTTAAGTGTCGACTGCTATTATGAGAGGTTTTAAACGACATAATCTATGTGGTAACATCTCTCTCCTGTGTTTTACTATTAAATATTTCACTAATTTTGGTAACATTACGAATTAGATATTGTTTAGAAAGTTCATGCCAGTATTATCATGTAGGTAAAATTAGTTTTCCTTTATATGATGATAGCAAAACAGGTCAACTGTTTTGAGCAATTTCATAAAATTTATTTTACACATAACGTTTTAACACGTTCAATTTGTAATGCAAAATCTGAAAGGGTGAATAATTGAGACAACCTCTACCGCACTAGCGTGAAAAAGATATTATAGATAAACATTTCCAAAGCTCGGCAGTGGTGAGGTAAGTAGGTACGTGGGGATGTTTCTAGGGGTGCTCGGTTACCAGCCAGTTTGTATCACTGCACAGCGGACGACCACAGCAGTCCGTTAATCGCAATCTCAGCCTGCTAGTCGTGAATGGGGAGGGGAGGAGGGGTGGAAGGCTGCCTTTCTCTGGCCGCAGCACTCGCAGAGACACAGATTTATGTCATCGGCCGTGTTCCCAAAACGACCTCTTAAATAATTAAACAGTGCATCAAACTTTAACCAGTCTTGGGAAAAGGGAGGCAGCAGGCTCCTCCCCCCTCCCACCCCACCCACAAGCACGCTTGTACACACGCAACAGCCTGCGGGCGAGCCATGCTTCAACCCTCTACCCCCTGCTCCGTCCCCCTTTACACTGCATCCTGCGAGTCTATATTTCATTGCGGCCCGGACCCCTTGCAGTTGGTCGGAGGCTGTTCCCTCGAGAACTTTAACCCTCCCCTAGCTCCATGCCAACCCTAACGCTCCACCGGGCAACCCCCTAGAGGGCACGCATCTCCGCGCTTTTCACCCTCCCCAAACCCCTAGCGACTCCCCTCTTGCTTCATTCATCCTTGCGTGAAAATTTCTTCTTTGGCAGCCTTGAACGACAAGTCAACAGCAAGCAGGATACAGACGAACCGCTTTCGCAATAATGGAGCACTCTTTAACGTGCGCATTTGTTCTCATGTCATGTGGTTGCATTTTTTTTTATATGGCCATCTCTTTGCAGGGTAATAAGCTCGCATGATTTACGGAACAAGTGGAGGGATCATGTGCTTCTAAGTTTAATTTGTAGCTCATATTAGTAATATCCGTATGTTAATATGTAATTAAGGTGTTAAATATTAAATATGTGATCTCAATTTCTATAGCAAATGTTTCTTAAAATAAATATATTTTACTAAATTTTGTGAGATTAAATACATTATTTTACCCTGTGTAATTTTCCTAGATTAAAATGCGATTCTACCTCTCTGTTTTAATGATATTAAATTCAATGTAATTTTTTTATAAATGTTTATTTTTGACTTATTTCTAGATCTTTTATTAAATCTGAATATTAAAAAAAAATCGTTTTAGCATTTTATGCG
This sequence comes from Clitarchus hookeri, assembly GCA_002778355.1. NCBI lineage: Eukaryota > Metazoa > Arthropoda > Insecta > Phasmatodea > Phasmatidae > Clitarchus > Clitarchus hookeri. The sequence continues at coordinate 57,712 of NQII01005946.1, forward strand.
GTTAATTAATATAAATATTTAAACACAATTGTTTTTTGTAATAACCAATTTCTAAATGTATAGATACCGTCAACTGATAAAATTTTAAAACCTTCAATTCTAATTTCTATTCAGGAAAACTAAATTTACTTAAATATTCACGTGACTGCCAAATAAATGTGGAAATTTTTTTTATGGCTGTTATGGTTTTTTTTTTATTTAATTCGTTACCGTGGAATAAGAATGTTTCCACCGATTACGAATAATGCATATATGCAAATAACGTTAAGTTTTCAATATATTTGCTACAGAAATATTTAGTAAAATTGAAAATTAGGCTGAAATAAGCTAGTTTACTAAAGAAAAAGTATATCTTAATAATAAGTTTTTGTTCAAAGGATTTAACGTAGAATACTTGAAATGGTGTGATTATGGTCACAATGATTTATTCCCCTTGAAGATAATCGTCGTGAGGTCATATGCGTCTTTTAAATGCCCACTTTCTCTGAAAATATTAAATTTGTTTTGACGTCACGATTTTTGCACATAGAGTAGGTAATCGTAATTACTGATGTTCGTATATGACTGTGCCTACCAAATACTGCATGATTTACGAAACCGTATATCAAGATCCAGGTGTACAAAACAAAAATTTAAAAACACTGCTATAAAATTACCGATCTTAAAGATTATCAAACAAATTTTTAATATTCACCCTACAGTGCAAACCACAAACTACTGACCAACACAGGGAAACTATTTCTCCTGATTTATTAGCACGCATAGTTCTCGTACGTCTGCCAGCGAAGACAAGTTTCCAGAATTATTAATCAAAGTGTGTGTTAATTATGCACAATATAGGTTACGACTGCAATGTTCAGTGTTGTATGAAGTAATGTTAAAGTGTAAAGTTTCTTTCCGTGTAATAAGTTTAGTTTTTCTCCTTCTTTTGAAAAATGCCTATGTATGGGAGGAGGAGTTGTGTGCATCGTATAGCTTCGTAAGTGAGACGCACAGGCCCTTGTCATACTTTAAATAAAATATATAAAATTATATAAAACTGCTGGAATGCAGCGAGCGACGGAACGCATCGATGGCGGAAACAAAATCTTCACTACAAAGCCTACAGGCCACCGTATGCGCATACTATATTTCCCACGTACCGAAAATAGGGCTTTGATATGTTAAGAGTGAACTAGGAAGCCAGACGACTGTTTAAAGTACTATTTCTTTGTACATGAAAGAAGTCAATGTTTGTTACCAGGTGTGTGGAATGTAGTGCCTTCGCAATTCTTTCTCCTCTTGTAGGCTATTATGAAACTATATCAAAAAGCAAGGAATGCAGGATAATCTGTTAGCGATTAAATAAGTACTTGACACTATACCGCCACTATGGAAGACAGTGTGGCTTATAGAGTCGGGGTTAATGCCTCCAGACACAGACTCTAATGTGCTTGGAGGTTAAAGGTTTTGTAATAATGAAGCCTTTTACTGTTTCATTGGTTAAGGACGAATATATTGTCTTGAGTTTACACAAATACTACATACATCAGCCCTTCCGAGGTGTGGTACCTAATTTGACTACTCGTATTCACTGGGCGACTTCGTGGTTGAGTGGGGCTTCTCTGGGCGACGATTTTTATACTTAACTCAGCGGTGAGTGTTGGTAGGCTGTCATCTGGGAATGAGCTCCGGCGAAGTGGTAGGCCTTGGAAGAAGGTCCGCNTGGTAGGTCTTGGAAGAAGGTCCGCAGGTGCTGCAGTCTCCCGGGACTGTGGTTCGGACTCGTGCTCACGTCTTCTCGCGATTCCTTCACGCAACTCTTCCCTCGGCGCGGTGATAATCAACTGTCGCCCCTACTACTCTCGAAACGGGCTTTTATGCTTGCAAGCCTCCAGTCTTAATTGTCGGCATGTGGCGCCTTGTGGTGGTGAGGAGGTGAGGGGGTGGAGTGGTAGAACGCAGAACAATGCCTTTCCAAACACGTGTCCTGGTTTCTGAAGGTTTGGCCGGCCGGGGGAAGGGGGGTAGTACCTCGCACCTNCACATGATAATTTGCTGATATCTCGAGAAATCCCTGCGCTCCACATATCTCCCGGCAGGCTAGAGGCGTACGGTGGTGAAGGGGGGCAGGGAGGCCTACACAGCAGGATGCGCAGCAAGACACGTGGCTGCGGTCCACCACCTGCCTCGTGCCACGTGTCGCCTGGTTATGCTCAGGAGGGGGGGAGGGAGTGGTTGTGGGCCAGCGTCGCTCTAAAATTCCTTAACCTTCACACGACATACTTTGTAAATTATCTCTTAATAGTATAAAACAAAGTCGCTTATCCATGTCTGTCTGTGTATTCGCTTAGTACTTCTAAACTACTTAATATATTTTGATGCGGTTTTCAAAATCATTTAGAGAATTTCTTGAGAGAAAATGTTTGATTTATAATACATTTATATTTAATGCAAGGATAGTAGAGTAATGTCGAACCATTTGAAATCAAGTCGTAAAAAAACGCTTTTAGGGCGATTACATGGCTTGCGCTGACTAAACCATAAGAGATACATCAAATTAATATACTACAGAATTGTAGCCCTTAAAAAGGTCTACAGAAAAGTCCACGATAGCGTATGTTTATCTCTTAAGGATGACACAAAGTAACAATTTTTGTCTTCCAAAGTGTTGCTGTAAAAGCTAAAATATTACCTGGCAAAGCCGGGCCGATTCGCTAGTACATTATAAAAACCAAATTAATTCCTGCTCGTAACTGAATATAAATATTTTTAGAGGACACACTTGCTCGCATGTCTGCGATAAAACTGATAGCGCTGTAAGTATATCCTCATTGTCATAAGAATAGCACTTTAAATTTGTGGACAGTGATTGAATTTAATAACTTCACGTTTGTTATATTTCCGTAAAATAAACAACTGGTATTTTTGTATTTTGTTTGGGTTGGAAACTGTTTCACTGTTACTCCTGATTGACACATAAATAAACAATTCCCGTCAGTTGTAAAGTTAATTTTACATTTGACGGAAGGATACAAATTATATATAAAGGTAAATATTAACCAGATTTATTTTTGAATGTTCAGTTAACCGTAAAGATCCGAAAACGAATGGTAATGATAATGCAAAAGTTTTGTAGTGCTGTCAACAGAAGTGGGAAAGTTGAACTCATAGGGAACGTGAAATACTACTGAATATAAAAACATCAGACCTTTATCGAATGGCATTTACATGTAGAACGGACGTAATTAAAACAACAAAATACTTAACAAAGTTTATGTTCGTAGTGGCCGAATGTGTAAGAACCTCAAAGGGGGTTCGTATTTCCGTTCCACCTTGTGTCGGTTACAAATGAATGCCGCTTATCATTTGCAAATGTTTCTACTGTGTGAAATTTACAACTTCCCCGTCGATAAAAATGGGACCCCACCTTCCGCGATTATCTTTGGCCAACCTGCCCAGGAGTGGGGCACTCGTGCACAGAATGGCAAACTTTAATTAAAACGCAGGTGCTTTGCATAACCCTGAACTGTTCGCCCGTGCCTTTGCAAAAGATTCTCGACAAACGAGGTATTCTGTAGTCCCGTATACGATCCCGGATCGAAAAGGTTCAAGTATTTTTCTCATGACGGAAATATGTAGTCCATCAAATTTGATAACTTTACTATTTTACAAAATAAAGATTCTTATAACTGGCTGGCTTGAATTGGTTACGTTCTCATATACATGATGTCTGGTCTCGTAACTACTAAGTATAGACGTTTTATTTAATATTTGATAATTAGCGATTTTTCTTTTTGTTTTTATAGTATATTTTTACATGTTTATAGTTTAGTCGATTTTGTGTAACAAAGTGTACGAACTGCCAGCTAAAAATGCGGTTTACTAAATATCTTTAAAATCTAAACAGCTTCGTTTTACGTAATATCAAGTTTGTGTATATCCAGTATAACGTTTTAGTAATAATGTCGGTAGGGGTTTTTTCAAAATCGTTTTTATAGCTTAAAATTTTTATTTAAGAGTAAATTGAAAATCTACTGACACTGAGGATATAATTTCGGATTTACGCGTGTTAGTCATGCCTGACATAATGCCAATAACATATATTATCTTTCATTTTCACAGTTTACCTTCACAATTTCATTGATTCGTTATATCCGTGTAAATGGCACCTTGCATTCCAACGGAAAACTTACACAAGAAATGTGAGGGAGAGATTGGGCAGAACTATAAATATTGCTGAACCAAAAACAAACTATAAAAAAAGCAATGTTATTTTACTTGTTCTAAATAAAAGAATCCGTAATTATTTTGGCTGTTAAAGAAAAATGAAATGACTCAAGTTAAAAACTTACGCAAAAAATACGGGAAGACCTCTTTAAATGTTAATGCATTGTTAGTAAATACAACAATGACAAACANAATGCATTGTTAGTAAATGCATTTTTTAACAATGATATGCGCAAATGCTGCTCAGGTATAACGCCGGAAGGAGGAGTGGGGATAACAAGAATGTCCACGCTACCAGGGTGTTATGACAATATACATGGATCGTTTATCTGGGACTAGCAGAGGTTCCGTGTTGGCAACTAATTGTACAAGGGAAGAGTGCTAACACCAGTCGGCTTCCATGCGCGAGAGAATGAGTCGGCCGGAGTCGGAGCAGTATACGTTCAACTGGCTCGCCAGATGACGAGAAAACAAAAGATTCGCTCTTGTGCAGTCGTGTCACTTCAGTGTCCTCCCACATCCTACTAACACATTCCTCACTAGGAAAAATATATCGTTGTACGAACCATCTGGACTGTTATAATAGAGATAACAAACTGATGGTTCGTAAGTGCCATCTAGATGTTTATAACATTGATAGTAATACCAACAGAACTGATAGTTGTATTCCTATGCGTAATTGTATTTCCTACTATAAATATAGTTGTTACCGCAGGGCACTGCGTTCCTACCACAAAACAGAGAGCACCTCCCACAAGACAACTTATTCAACAATATTTGTAATGGTCCCACCACAATCACAATTGCAATAACACAACAAAACTGTTAGCTGTATTCCTATGTGTAATTGTATTTGCTACTATGAATATGATTTCTATGGCAGGGCACAGCGTTCCTACTACAAAACAGAGAGCACTCCAACAAGACAACAACTTCAACAATACTTGTAATGATACCACAACAATCACAAATGTAATAACACAACAGAACTGTTAGTTGTATTCTTATGTGTAATTGTATTTGCTACTATGAATATGGTTGCTACAGCTACAGCAGGGCACAGCGTTCCTACTACAAAACAGAGGGCACGTCCAACAAGACAACAACTTAAACAATACTTCTAATGTTCCCACAACAATAACAATTGTAATAACACAACAGAATGTTATGTTACTAGTATTGAACAATTATGTCATCGGATTTGAGAATCACATTAAATTTGTAATTCGTTAAGTACGTGAAACAGTTACGCTTGTGAAAAACATATGATAAACAGACATTTACGATAAATAAATAAATCTGCAGGCGAAATTGCTGTAGGATGTACGAAATAAAATATCTGAAATAATAAATTTAATACGTGTGGCGAGCCTGCGTTCCTTTCCAGTGAAGTGTAATGATTTGTTAATCCTATTGAGGGGCTCACTGTATTTAGAGAAATCTTCTTTGAATGTATCGTATAAAAAGTCTTGGCAAACCCTTTCAGTTAAAAGAATCCCAAATTTTTTTTATTAAAATGGCTGTAGAAATATATAAGAAAAGGATTATTGTGGAATTTCTTTGATGCGATGAGAATCAAGGAGGCTTGGTAAAGGAACATGAAATTAAATTAAAAAGAAATCGGTAGCATCGCACACAATGTCGGTTATTTAAGAATCACTCTCCTAAGAAGATGCCGCAAGGAACAATTTCGTACAAAAGAGGAGAGGAAAATCCGTGAAACATGAATGGAACAAGTAATAAGATTCAAGAACTTCTTGTAGCCTCTCAGCCAAGCAGCGTCTTCGTCTTTCCCCAGTCCTGAAGCGTTTTCGTATAAGGGCTGAATGCTCTTTAGGCTTAACTCCATAATATTATATTCTATTCACTAAAGGTACGAAAATAAATTACAAAATTTTATAATAAGATGATTTTGTGCATTAATTCAATCAGAGTAAACGCAATTTTATATAAAGGCATTTTAACATATCCCTGTATTTAATTCTACGCTACAAACACACGAATTTTTCATATAAACATCTGATAAGTTTCGAAGTTATAATTTCAACTTCAATCAAATTGTTTTAAAGAAACATAGTTTGAGAGAAAATATAAATCTGCTCTTTTCAAAACAGATGTATTTTACACTGGAAATTGAACGTAAATTTCCCAACATGGTACAGTAACATTGTATTGTAAATTATCCCAGATATTAAAAGTAAAATCATATCCGCCTGTCAGAACAACCCTTTATACTTACGACTAACATAAAAGTGTTTAATTCTTTTCCGTAGTTACCAATTTAAATTTTTAAGAGAAGTTAATATCTTATTTTCAGAGTTTCTGTGGTCAATTATAATTTTCTTGGTTTTCCATCGCTTATTGAAAAAATTAAATCACCAAACCTTGCAATACACTGGAAAAAGCAATGTTTCAAGAGATGACCTGCCCATTTGTAGTTTGACCCATTCAACGTAACATTACACCGTTTATACATCCACCTACGCTGTTCGTACGATGCGCATTGGTGAGTCTGAAATACATGTCCCTCCATCAAATACTACTCTAAAAGTTCCCAATAAATTTTGATATGAAAATAAATCATATTTAATGCTATTCAGTAATATAACTTTTAAATGGGTTTCGTATATGGCGAAAATTATTTTGATATCAATTAATGAATTCAAAAGGACTTTTAAAGACTGCTTCATATTCAAATGTACTGCAAAAATACGTGTCATATTGTAAAGGACACTGTATTGAAATTTGCCAAATACACCCTCCCAAAAAATTACATGGAAGCTGCTTACACAAGACAATGATAAGCTTACACAACTGTACATCTCTTTGCATTAAAGACGATGCAGTATTTAGTTTGATTGCCATTGTCTCCTCTATTTGCACCCGGTTCCTTTGATGTGGGCGCATCTATTCTCCACTTGGCTGCGTGAGACTCTGGGTACGAGCCTTGCATCTGATTGGCTATTACATACCCCGGAAGTTTTCCTATTGGGTAATCTTCCGATTTGACCAGGCGCTGGTTGGCTAACGGCGTTTCAACAATTTTCTGTCCACTAACTCCCATTTTTTTGGTGTGTGAGGATAGAGGTTGCGATATAAGGGGCTATTTAAAAAATACATTCTTTAGTACTTTTATGCTCTCGTCTAGAAACATTGTAACGTCACGGGCGTAAGAAATGCAATATAAAGACCAGGTATAATCGTCCGCCATTTTTGTTCAATCTGGCGTTCACTTCAGTGTGCGTGTAGTAGAGCAGGTTTTAATTCATTCTGACTTTTCCAAGGTTTCTTTCAACAAATGGACCAGACAACTTGTTTGGTTTTAAATTAAATTTTTTATTTCTTATTTGGTTGGAAACAATGGCGTTTAAATTTAAATCATCTTTCTAATTCATTCATATATGGTAAAAGTTCGCTACGAAAATTCGCCGTACTTGGCGATCTTTCGAAAATAAACCATAAATGATGTCTAGCGACCTTCACCAAGAAAATATACAATCTTTCCTCTACGGATTTTGCAGATAATGAGGTCTTCACCTTTAAACTCCTAAAAATAAATGCCATTATTGGATGGCTGTATTCTGGTTCGTGATTTACATTGTCACTTAGTAAACAGAAACTATTTATCACAGTAATATGTTGTCACTAATAACATTATGGAAAAAAAATTTCCATTACTTTAAATAAACCTTATGTAAAAACTATTTTAGTGACTATCATTCCCACCGTTATCCTTCAAACAGTACCTTTTAATGATGTAATTGAATCTGCTCGCATTCTCACTGTGCCATGTATTTACTTAGGCCTATAAAACCACTGCACTTTATTTTTAAAACCGAAAGTATGTTATGAAGAGCTATGTATGAATACTAATTGCAGCAGTCAGATTAACAACACCTTCTTGTACTGGCACTGTCTTCCAACAAATTATATCATGTGGATCCATTTCAGCCAAACTCATGGAGGACGGGTTACCAGCATTATGACGCTTACGGAAAAAACAGAACTCCAAAAGTCCACTTCCAGCTTTAGCAGTTATAGCTTGCAAATCGAAGACAGTGAATGTTATCTGTGGAATTTCCTTACCAGTTGTATCCTTCGTGCAAGAGTGGTATAACTCTCATACGCTCAGAACAGACAACTTATGCGTAATTGGTACAACTATAAATTTGTATTTTCTTTGTTACGTAGAGCTTGCGCATAAGGCATGAATGACAGTAAAGTTTGTTCGAACGAAATCGGTTCAGTGGTTTTCATTTTGCTGTAACATAATTTCAACACTTGCGGCAACATTAACACACTAAACCTACTGTGCGTTGTCGCGTTTACCTAGCTACAACATACAGCGGCGCAAAATTTATCTAAGTTCATGACCTTGAAATAATGCTTATCTTATCTCTTGTTCAATTTCCACTATGTCTGCATTGCTTGTTGTTTATGTTATCTATGGAATTCCCTTATTAGTTGCATCCTTAGTGCAAGAGTGGTTTAACTCTCCTACGTTCATAACATTCTAGAAATGTATATACTCATTAGGGAAATTAATAAAAATGTATCAAATCTTTAAACTATGCATGTAGAAGACTGTTGAATTGCCTACCCAAAACTTCAAAATATATTGATCTGTACACAACTTTAAAAACTATTTGAATTCCTTGTAATAAAATCCTTTTGTGGTGAAAATAATTATCTGCCCCATAGTTCCACATATAAACATATTTAACTTTTAAGGCCCTTATTTTTATTAAATATATCTACTTATTATTTCAGGTTATATTATTATTTTCCTTAATTATCACACTGTGTCAAAATGGCCTATAAATAGGGTAACTATTTTTAATACGCGTTGTTTGTACTTGTGGCGTGTACGTGTCTTTATCATTTGTTTTCCTTCTTTCCCCTCGTGTTTCTTCTATTTATACTATAATTTTTTGTACTGCATGTATTGTTTTGATGAATTATAATGCATGTAACATAGAGCAATAAATAAATAAAATAAAGCTATGTATAAACGCGAAATATAAATCAATTGGATGCATTAGAAACCATACTATGCGGAAAAACCTTCATCAAGCAAGACTATGATACTTCCAATTTATGTAATAACATACCAAGTATAATGCTCAGAAATATTTTTAATAATTTGTTTTATTAACAACAATTTCAGTTGTTAAAATAATGGTTTTAGAGACTTAAATAAATGCATTATTAAAATGTTTCTAAACATTATAGTTAAGTTTATTACATAAAAATTAAGTGTGATTTCTATAACTATTTTGCTTGCTGGTTTTTTTTTTTCAAAATACTCTTTAGCAAATATAAGGAATAAAAGTACAAAAAAATTTTAATAAAAAAATTACTTTTTATAAATAATTTATTTAAAAACATTTAAGCAAGTAAATTGTAGCAAAATATTTTCCATTGTTACAAAATATATGGTTTCTTCTTTAATTCGAAACATAAATCGTACACTTCTGTCATTGCTGTTAGTGACTAATAATTTTTAATGAATTCTGCGTGTTGTACAGACTGGTGCAGTGTTCCAGTGGAAGCTCATTCTACTTCCCCTTAACTGCTTAGTGAATAATACCATTTGAGACACCTGGCTGACTTGAGTGCTCACTCAACTGGTAAACGTAGGCAGGGCTTGACGTATCGTCGCCAGCGAGGTCACTAAATACGGAGCAAGATGCTCAGACATGTAGGTTCGGGTAGGAATGGGCCATTGCCTGTAGTAATTAACTGTCCTGTCAGTCCCCTGGAGTAATTTCGGGAAACCATGTAAAACCGAGATCAGGAAGGCTGGACCATGAATTCGAACCCAGGTCCTACCGAATGCGAGTCCAAAGTGTAAACACTCCGCTCCACCTTGCTCGGTTTTAATGGGTATAGAGAAGATTTTTTAAAAACAAAGTACATTTCTCATTAATAATTAAAATTTGTAATTTTGGTTTTGTTTTGTTACAAAAACTCGTATTGTGTAACCACATATTTCGAGAAATTGAGCATGCCGTGTAAAATTAACTGAAACTACGGTCACTGTCTTCTTTTCTAGGATTCAAGTTATGTTAATAAGATTTAAATACCTTTAATATGCACATGTGCAACTACAACTATAATAACGCCGTAACATGCTTTACAAAGCCTTGAATTGTACGGTTTCAAATTATACCATCTGCAGTTCTGCATAAAATTACCCATTTCGCCAAAGGAAATGCAAACATCCGAAAACACGCAGCTGTACTGTTTGCACAGTTTGGTGCAGGACAACTCTCCATCGCGAACAAAACAATCATTGTACCCAAGCGAAACTGCCGAACCATCCGTGTGTCTATTAACCTTTCCTGCCGATAGAAGCCGCGGAAGGCAGAAACTGGAATTTTTGTCGGCTACTCCTAGAACGCTGCCTGCGGCATGTTAGGCCATAAATGGCGGACTATTATACACAATCCTTATAGTGCCTTAGCCGTATCCTTTAGCCGTGTTGCCGGGATAATCACGACTCGTGTTCTCTCGCAGCTACTGAAAGGCTTCTCTTCATCTCAAATTTCTACATTACCTCAGTTTTTGTGACACGAGGCCGATTTGTGTTAGTACTTTAATTTTACAGAAACAAGTTTAAGTAACTTCTGAATTATTGAAAATCAAAATGTGTTAAAAAATTCATACCATGTTTTTTAGTAATTTCCTGTGTAGCTGTGAGTCAGAGTGAGTAAATTAACATAAAGCACTAATCTTACCGAATCTTGTGCAAACCAGAACAAGTATTCTCACTAGGAAAGTTGCTAATAAATAGTGCAGGGTAATGTGAAATATAGCCTGCTGCCAAAATAATGCGCAAAATAATTAAGGATGTGTGACAAAAGAAGTAAGTAAAACAATTATTTTGTCGTGTAGATACCAGCAACGAAATGCGTACTTTAAAACTGCAATGCGAGTTCCAGGTGAAAAAAATTTATTAAGCGCAAATTTCCTTGCTAGGTACAATAACGATTTGCTTTTGTTTTCTCGAAAAATATAGGACTGCATATGAGGCTCCGTTTTACAATACACAGTTCTGAGATATTTCAGTCGTTACTAGATGTCAGCTGCGTGGAAAACAATTTGATCGTTCGACCGGCACAGTGTTTCATAAAAATATTCATGGGATGAAATATTTTTACGAACTGTCTCTAACACATCTCTTGCATCCAGTAGACATAGACATGCGTACCTGTAGTTATGAGAACATAAACTTCCAGGTCTATGAAGAAGATTTCTGTATGACCAATAGCCAATTCAGCAGTTCGGCTGGTTAAACGAAGTCATACAAGGAGAGGAAAATAGAACTCCCTTTTGTAGTATGCATAAATTCTAAATTGAGAGAGTGCCTTACTTAAGACTATTCTTGTAGTGCTAGTGGTGGGATATATTTTACAAAGTCAGTGTTTTCTGCTTTTGTTATTTCTTCTTTGCATGATGGCATTGTCCGGACGCCTATTTGCGTACGTCGTTTAACGTCATCTCAGTGAACGATAACGTTAACTTAAATACCTGCCTACTTCTTGCGTGCGTGTTAAGAGCCGTACATTTCCTATAGTTTACATTTAGTTTTCNATTGAGAGAGTGCCTTACTTAAGACTATTCTTGTAGTGCTAGTGGTGGGATATATTTTACAAAGTCAGTGTTTTCTCCTTTTGTTATTTCTTCTTTGCATGATGGCATTGTCCGGACGCCTATTTGCGTACGTCGTTTAACGTCATCTCAGTGAACGATAACGTTAACTTAAATACCTGCCTACTTCTTGCGTGCGTGTTAAGAGCCGTACATTTCCTATAGTTTACATTTAGTTTTCCCTGTAAAATAAAGTCGGTGAAATTAGCCACAGCAGTGAAATTTTGGCTAACAACATAAACGTTGTGCATAGTTTCANCTGTAAAATAAAGTCGGTGAAATTAGCCACAGCAGTGAAATTTTGGCTAACAACATAAACGTTGTGCATAGTTTCATAGATTATACGTGAAATTGTACTGTTGTCAAATGACTTGCTAGGAAATTTAGTTTAATCACTGATCTGTAAATTAAAAATAACAAGATATGTACTGCTGTACAGGATCGGTATTGCCGTGTTTTATTAAGTGTCATGAAAATGTGGTGGAGAGTTCAGACATTTAACGGTGCATGGGCAGCTTCTAGAATGATTTTATTTAGGAGCACCGAGCTACTACTAAGTAAGACATACACCAAGTTTTTTTACAGTGACCTTGACGTTACAGATTAAAACCATTTTTTCAAGTTCGCCTCTACGGTGTCTGAAAACACTGCGTGCTAAATAACACAATTATGATTGGGGGGGGGGCACAGTTGTTCAGGTAGCTCTTGACTATAAAAGTCTTGAGAGCCGATGAGGGTGAAAGTTGTACACGAAGCAGCGCGGGAATTTAAGGGCGGGGAAAATTGGAAGATCCCGAGAAAACCCGCCGACCGGTGGCATTGTCCGGCACGACTGGTTGTGATGAAGAGGCAAGTGTCCTTTCTACTAAAATACAGCATGCAACAAGATGTCATCTATTTACAACACATGAAGCTATAAAATAAAGTGGTTCTGAATGTGTTTGATACAAGTGCGACACGTAGGCTTAAACGTTGCTAGGGAAAAGACGCACCTTTAGCGTATGAGATACGGCGATCTAACGGCCATAAAGGAATATTTCTGAAATACCTTCACTAATTATATCGTATGAAATAGCTAGATATATGAATATTATATTTGTGGTAGCGACAACATAAGGGGAATAGCCGCTGTGGCAGTAAGTAGTGTAATATTACAACAGTAGGTTCATACGCAGTTCATATCACAGTTCAATTGATATGTGTGATCAATATAAGCCATAAAGGCGATGTTGATATTGCAATTTATATATTTGTTAGATTAGACAGTAAATAATGTGTACGTTTAACAAACAATTCTTCATAAACTATTTGGAAAATTATTTCTTGCACCATTACAGTTAAAATACTGCATTTTTTCAACATTGTATTTATGAAAAGTACAACAATGTTTATGTATCTCCATATTTATAATAAATGAGTAGTCTACAGTAGATTATGTTAAAATTAAAAGTATTTTTAACGTGATGTATAATATTCTTAAATTAAATTATAAAGATGTAAATGTAATTTTGGCAACAAGTTTACAAAGAAGTGTTACTAAAAATACATACAATTTTATTTTTTACATTTCAGATATATTTCAATCGATTAAGAGTATCTTATGGAAGCTGTATTTCACCCAGAGATCAGCATGTGAATAATGTATCGGATGGATATTGTAAAGTAAATACCACACAGCCTTACGGAGGGGTAGTTTCACATTCCCTCCCCGCGTGTCGAGACAGCCACAAATGGCGTGCCTTNATACCACACAGCCTTACGGAGGGGTAGTTTCACATTCCCTCCCCGCGTGTCGAGACAGCCACAAATGGCGTGCCTCGTAATGGACACCGAAGTCATTTATACCACGGCACAGCAAGTAGCAAGCTACCAGGATCGTTAGCAAGGATCGTACCGTTGGACGCTGTTTCGCTGATGAGATGGTGATATTTGATGATGATGAAACGGAGACTGAATGATTCCAGAGGTGACTGCGGAGACAGGGTTATGTATGGGCGTGTCTGCTTCTTTATGTAGATTATGCAATTTAACATTAATGGACCTTTTATGTGTCAGGTATCACAGAAAACAAAAAACAATTAACCTTATAAAATAGTTTTGTTTTATATTTATATAATATTTTTAATAAAAACTTTGTAAATAGCAGCCTGAACACCATAAATTAAAAATTTACACAGTAAAGGTTTTAAAATTGTATAAATTTCTTTCTGGTAACTAAAGGGCATTTCCAAATGTACGGGAATCAGCGTTGAAACGTCTTACATATCCGCAGGCAGAAAACCTTTCTTTGACGAATATTTAGTAAATTCATTGTACGTCCAAGGGATTATGAACATGAAAAACAATCTTTTAAGTAGTTATAGAATGTTACTAAACACACTCATGCATGTAATTTAATCATCTCCGAACTAGGAAATCACTTCTGCTCCAAAATAACGCATTACTACAGAGTACTTCAGAATGCAGTGGTAAAATGGCCGCTCACACAGACGTCGCCAGCCACGCACGCCAGTAAAGCGACGATACAGGCCAGTAATGTATTGGAACGCCTTCCGCCAATCAGTGCCTGGTAACCTACGCGCCAACTGGCAGCCCAGCCAATACGGCAGATTTCGTGGCACGCAGTAACCAATCAGAAGTAAGGCTCTTTTACAGAGCCTGGCGCAGCCAGTCAGACAATGTGTAGGCCCACAACTAGGACTTAAATTAATTTTAATTCTTGTCCTTAAAGAACTTACAAATACTTCCGGTTGTTATTTATCACGCTTGTTTGTTCATTCGGTTCTTAAGATATACGGGGCTAACTTAACATTTGTAAGAAACTTCGGGATGTGATTGCTTAAAACAATGAAACGTGTTACTATGAACATGTCATACAACGCGTTGTTATTGAGTTGCAAGACGTACCTCGGCCACATCACAGGCGGTGTCTGCCATGGGCCTGCGTGGTAACGCCTCCTCACGGACTGGCGAAGCTGTTCCAAGATACCTGGGTCGTGTCGAACAGCTGCACACGCATTATTGATACGCTGTTCATAGTCATTGATGTAGTTAACCAACGTAGCATACACCACACTTGTAATGTGTCCCCACAGCTAATAGTCCAGTTGATTGAGGTCAGGAGACTGGGCAGGCCAGTGCACTGGACCACGACGCCTGATCCTATGTAACAACACAGTAAGTGGATGTAGTGATACATGTTACCACAATGTGAAACGACTGTAACTCGGTAACAACGCTTTGTAGGACGTGTATTTACAGAAGCATTTTTTCTTGTTTTTATCCCAGGAATTGCTCCCCGAAATTTGTTATAATAGTTTAGATATATCCTGTGTTTACGTGATTTTTTTCACCGTGTTTAAAATAGAGCACAATTATTTTTATGCCCACTTCAAATCCGCACGTGGCATTATCCAAACACAGTAGAATACAAGTTCTTTCAATTTTTCTACAGTATGGTGAAATGGTAGGGGTATTGTTTTGAACGTAATATTTCAGATGGTTTCCAAAGTAAAAGAGCTTGCAAACACATATATACAAATCCCATTTTAAAAACTAGTGACTCCTACACTCCCATATTCATCTAACGTACGCATGACTTGGAATACACTTCGTAATACACTTGTTGCAATGTAAACGCGATAAAGAAATATCTCTTTTTTGCTTTGCACCTTAATGCACAGAAAGCCGATAGGCAGCTCCGAATCGCTTGCCTGCCGACTTAGTGCTAGCAAAATGAGTCATGTCAGTAACTGGGCGTGAATAACACATATACTTGTCTCCTAGCCATCTGAATGTGAACAGACTCACAGAACCCATAAGTGTCAAAAAGATCGTCATTCCTGTTTCTCATGTGACATAAAGATATTCACGCTTACGTAGTTTTTACTTTGGGGGGAAAACGTAAAAAAATTATAATCTGATATTCTATCAAAAGCAGTTATTTCCAAAGTTTGGTATAATTTTAGGAATTAATTGGGCTTTGCCCAATGTGTTAAGCAAAAATATCAATGAAATTAGTTTTTATTATACTAACAAATGATCTTTTTTTTCATTGTTTTCGTAATTAAGGTTTTTTATTTTTCAGGTATGTATTGAAACACATTTTGTACATGAAATTTTGCAGAGAAATTATGTAATTTTTTTTACAATGTAATTATATTGTATCCCCATACTGCGTATTTTTTGCCACTTTTTTAGTAGTGGTGAGAAATATAAAAAGTGAAAGTAAATTCTCGATATTATTTGATTAGAACACTAGCATTTAACTTCAAAAGCGACATATTCCACATCAGTAAAAAATATTCTGCAATAAATTTTATGCTGAGGCCAAAAAGGATTTCATTATTTCAGAATGTAGCAGATAAGAAAATGTACTATGAAATTATGCCAGCATTTGCCTGGAATTGGATGGGTTGGAAACTCCAAGTACATACAGCCTGTGGGGTAGAAATAACGGCTACCCGTAGGAGGTTCAGACATGCAACTGCATTTAGACATGCCCTAGTAGCGGAGTAAAACAAATTATTTGTGCAGACCTCTAAGAATCCATGTAGTTATAGAACAAGTAGAGTTTATTTTGTTAACGTTTAGTGGGGGGCCGTGGTGGTGTTGTGGTTAGACCACTCACCTCCCATCAAGGCGAACTGGGTTTGATTCCCGGCGGAGTTGCCTCCCGATATTCGCATGTCGGAATCGTGCCACGTTTTTCACGGGGATCTCCCGTTTTCCCCGCCCCTGCATTCCAGCGCTGCTTCATTCCCACCTCGCTTCGCCCTTATCAGCTACCAAAACCTCGATGTTCAGAGCCGCCCAGATCTCTTCACTCACTTACAAAACATTTAGCGAAGTCCTATTTCGAGAGGGTGTTTGTAGAGGTAGGAACTTGATTCAAGAGCGAGTTAAGCCGTTTTCTACCAGAAACCTATTTTTAAATGACATCTCCAATAATTCCAGTGGGGCAAGAGAAGCATCGAAGCGCACGCGTTCAGAAAGCCGTCCTAACGAGCAACTAAAAGTTGCCGCCAAACGATCCACGATCGGATGTGCACGAGGTCGACCCAGAAACGCAGCCGCTCCGATAGCCGGGTAACGGGGTTACCGGCAAGTGCAGTTCACCTTATTATAAGTTAGAATGCGCTGCGCAAATTGGGTAGCAGAGTAACTCGCTCGGTTCCGCGCCCGGCGGAGTTTTCTTCTTCGGCGACGTCGTGAGGTCGAGGCCGCGCCAGGCGCGAGTAGTTTCCCGCGGAGAGATGTAGAGCGGCGCGCGATAATGACCCTTGTGTTGCCGTCGATACTTGTTTCACAAGCGGCACGCTCAAGGTGCAGCCGGTCGGCTCCGAAACTCCTCGTCGGAGAGAAGTTATCCGACGTGCAGCGAGAAATCACATTGCCACCAAGCAAGGACATAATTTTGACGGGAAAGTGTTTAGAAGACCTTCTCAACTATAAAGAGGAAGATATCCCCGATAATTTGGATTCACGTATATTCATTCGTAACTTAATTTATAGATTACAAATATTTCAAAACCAAGCTTGCCGAGGGACAGGTAACATCACAACAGTTATTTCGAAATACAAATTCTTGTCCTCGCGTGATTCGTTTAACACACATAACCGCAATTGAAACCTGCGTTAATATTTAATAATTTATGTTAAAAATGGGAAAATATGGATATAACTTAATCAGTACAAACTTAAAAAGTAATGTGTTTAAGTAGTATTTTATACAATTTTAAGATTTGATTTTTAATATAAGTTCATAAAGTTTGATCTCAAATATTTTAAAAATACAAATTCAAGATGGATGGGATTTTTTTTTAAAGGTGATTCACTACTGTTTCTAAAATTTTTCACTGTAGAATCTTTCGAAAGTTGCGCAATAGCATCCATAATCGCTCATGCAGTGTAATTTCCTAGTGGCCAATCAGTGCAAAATCTTTCAACAAGCGATTATAATGTAAAGAATAAGGCCCTTTTTTTAAGTTCCAGTTATTTTCATTTGTAACCGACACAATTGACTTTTGGAAATAAACGGCAATATTTTTTGTGCACATTATACTTAAAATATTTATTTAATTCGGATAACTAGACTCATTGCTACTTCTAAATAAAAATCCTCCTCGCCGTATCCGCACTGTCATTGGTGACTTTGAGAAACCCGAATATTACCAAGGCAATGCGTGCTTTAAAGGAGAGTAATGTAACGTGTATACAAATGCATGGACATGACGTAAGCCAGAGAAGTAGTGAGAGAGATGGAGAGTGGAAACAATAGCTACTTTAGAGTGTGTGTTCTGGATACTGACATCTGTATGATAATGCCAAGCCCACTGTGGCCCACTACCGAGTACAAGTAGGAATTTTCTGCGAGTGCTGAATGCCAATAAACAGTACTTTTGTGCACAGCATCCCTTTGAGAGCCTCTGTGGCCGTTGGACCGCATATTTCAGGGATTTGAAACCTGTTAATTTCATACGTTTGTTGTTTTCTGACGGGAATTCAATTCATTGTAAATTTGTTTGCGTATCAATTCTTTATCCATGTTCGGAATGCAGTTATGTGAAGGAAATCGCATACTGTAATAATCAAACTAAAAATATCACTTACAATTTGTGAGAATATTCGAGTACATTTCTTATTCCCGAGATATTAAGATGTTACATGAATCAAAAATATTTCGTAACGAAGGACTGTGAACCTGATAAATATGCGTACAAGATGTTTTAATTCCTACCAAAAATGTTTACGTCCATAGAAGTCCTTACATTTTACTCCCGGCTGAAATACATGCATATGAAGCAACCATCTAAAGTGAAACATATAATTATGAATACACTAATGCACATATATACACGCAGAAAACTTATGGCATGCCTATATAGAATGTTGCCCAATTTTTGGCTGATTTAATGTGTGTATGTATATGGGCCAGAGCTTAATAAATTCTTTTCACCTCTTAACAACCTTATTAATGTTTATTTCATTTCTAGATGGTTAACCTTGTTCTCTTTCGTGACAGTGTCGTTTTAGCATAACAACAGTTATCGGCTTTCTCACAATACTTCTCTCTACATTACACAGCCATAACTGCACCGGTAGTAAACCGAGTCATATTAGTACAGCGCCGAATGTATTTGAAGGACGTTAATAGTTCCTCACACTCTGCTGCTACGTTCCTGGAAGTCGAGTCACAGAGTAGATAAATACACAGAGGCGAAATGGCTTAGCGGTACCTTTGACTTGGGTGTACCCATTCTCTGATTGGCTGCGCGAGGCCCTGTAAATGAACTTCCTCTCTGATCGGCTACTGCGTGCTAAAATATATTTGGTTATCCTCTTGGCTGCCGGCTGGAAAGTATTTTCCCAGGCGCTGATTTGGCAAACGGCGTTCCAGTGATTTGCTGTCCCGTGACGCTGTTTGGTTGGCATTAGCGACTGGAGTTTGGGGTACATGCGGTGCGCCCGTTTAGCTTCTGTATTCCCAAGCAATGTGTGGACGAGCGATATCTCCCGCTTACTTCCTAACATCTCAGGGACAGAGATCTGAGGCGCCGACTGTTTGTTGGCTGTCGTATAACCGCTAAAGCTGGAAGTGGACTTTTGGAATTGTGTTTTCTTAATGGATGTTGTTGAGGGTAAAGCGAACACTTTTGAAGTCAACCTTTGAGAAATTGTCACTACTCGTGCTTGCGTGTATTTTAACGGGATCACTGACTGGCATGCGCCCTGTAAAGTTGGTAATGATGGAGGGAAATTAGTTCCGTATATTAACGTCGAATTAAAAGTGCTTGTTAAACTTTTGTGAATACTGAAATTATTTGTTTTACTTTCTCTGTTTTTTAAGGATGAGTAAAATTGTAAAATAATAAATTTTCTAGTAATTCCAGAGTTTAACTTGACTGACATATAAATAATGTTACCAGGTCCTTGGTAATGTAAATTTTACGTATGGAGGAAGTATACGGAATGTGCATAGAAGTAGATCTTTAGCACGGCTTTCAGAAGTGGTCAGTTTGCCTTGAACAGCCTTTATAAGTCATAATGCAAGTAACCTGATGATAACCAGTATGTCTGTTTTTGGATCCCGGGGACACTATCTGTTGGATAACATTGCTAGTTAAATAAGATGTTATTAATCGGACTGCTGTAGTAAGGACTTATTCATCACCTGTTTTACTCTCTCTCAGGAAGATGAAGTATGGGCTTGGTGACTAAATATGATTTTATAGAAAATTAATTGGTTATACTGGCAACTTGCATGTTCTTGGTCATGTAGAGCTTGTGTGTACTGTATAAATGTCAGTAATGTTTGTTTGACCGAAATCGGTTCAGTTGTTTTCATTTTATGTTTCAAAGTTATGGACATAATATTTTCAGCATCACAAAGTTTGCTAGAATTACTGCGCATGGGGTGTTTTGGACACTGAATTAATACTTACCAAAATATTAATTTGTGTAAAACATGTAGCCCTACATGTTCTCTCCTAAGTGTATAAAACTATTTAATATGACATTTTCTGTTGCAATATTATTGCAGAATAAGTTGTTTCCTTTTTTTTAATAAGGCTGTTTCATATTGAAGCACGTGTTATTCACACTCTCAGAGCACAGATCTAAAAACTAGGTAATCGTGTTCAATTCGTTTTTGCCCTGTGAAATTTTTCTGCCTTTGTTATTCATGTCTGGTTTTAGTGTCTTATTATTTAGTACACTTACACAGTGAAGCAAGCAAAGGTAAATCGTAATATTTACAGAAATTATCTCCCTAAAATTACTTTTATCCACTAAAATATTACTTTTCATTTCACATTTTTGGGCCCGTCATTCGCTATACGTGTTTACGAACATGTTTTCACAGATATATAAAACAAATACGTTCTACGTTTAAGTGACATCGGGTGTGGATTTGGTCTGTCAAATGTCTTGCTGATTCCTGTACTCACAGAATATGGTGGCGTATTTCCCAATTTTTGGGTTAGATGGGGGGGGGGAGATGAAGTTGCTCAATACATCTGATGTCATATCGGCGGGTTTTGAAATTGTTTAATGATGGCATTACCCCAACGTGATTAGTTATCTTTATGATAATAATGACCTACATGCCGATCCGTCAAAGTGTGTAGCCAATGGAGAAGTTTTTGTACGTGATTTTAGCTTCTGCATTGTCCAACATTTTTTTTCTCTCTGCTAGATAACAGCACGTAGTGAAATCCTGCTTCTGATGAAATCATGATTTTGCTCTGACACAGAATTCTTAACGACCTAGAGATGAAACTGTTTCTTATTCCGCGAACCCCGGCCGCATGTGCCAGCAAAATGTCGTCACTGACCAGCAAAAATGTTTAAACGCCGTTCGCCAGTCAGCGCTTTGTAACCTTATCGCCAGCTGGCAGCCCAGCCAATGGGGAGACTTTCGCAGAATGCACTCCAAACTTGAAACAGTGAGAATTGAGCCAAACCAGTGAAAATTGAGCAACTGATATCGGTGCCACATAACTAATTAATAAAGTGGCTGAATTTCACTTAAGTATTTGTAATTCCCACTGAACGTCAGGAATTCCACTGCTATAAATAACTTGTTCCCAGTTAATTTTTGGATTCGCTATTCAGCAGTGGAATTTTAAACTGACTTTCATTTAATGTTATTTTACTTATTGATATCACTGATTCGGACTTGGAGTTTATTAAGTTCCGTTCTTAGAGCCTCGCGTAGCAAATTATATAATGGGTACGCCCACATCAATTGAATAACCACCCCATTTCCTATCAGCGTACTTATTTACTCTGTGGCTCTGAGATGTGTCTGTACGTTTTACAGAATCTTTGTTGGAAATCAGTTGTCAAAGATTTTCTTTTAACTCTGCAACAAAAATTACGTTTCTTTACAACACACTGTTTAATGGAACATACAAAATTACTGATATAGTTTCATGTTTAAATTAAGTTTGATGTCTAAAGAAGTTGATCGTTAAAATTCAACAAAATGTTCACACACGCCACGTTACCGTTTTGTAAAATTCGCTATGGTTGACTTGTAGTGTCACAAAAATATTCTTGGCAACTAATTGCCAAAAAATTAATTGTAAAAGTAAAGAAATTGTTTACAGTGGAAAGGCAGCCAAGTATATTGTCTCTAAACTTTATCGCACGTCTCTGTAGGTAAATATTTCCCTGTGGAAACCCTGTCTGGTACCACCACGAACTCCTCCCTAGACCAAACCCCATTGCGGTTTACTGGGACCACTACTTTCATCTTACACTATACGTATATGGACCCTGCAGAATTTAGGCCATTGGCTTCCCCGTGAAAACAATACCAAAATTCGAGACATCACTTATCTCTGAACTCAAAACTTCATCCTCCCTCGAGGGAAGTAATTTTTCGGATAGCTTCTATCAAACCTGGGTTTCTCGCATAAAAATCCAAATATAACATACCCTTGTTATGCCTCCTCCGTCGCTCGAATCAGAATTCTGTTTCCATCCTCTTTTGTCATAATTGTGTGATTTAAATATATATACAGTTGGTGGTTTGTCTTAATTAGAAATTGTTTAACACCAGAATGTAAGTCGTTCAGCTAGGCCACAGAGGAGATCAGATACAGGTTAATTTGGTCCATGACATCCTCCACATGGCTACCTCGGCCGATGTCTAGTCAGCAGTGGCGATTCCAATAGACTTGCACGTACATTTGACCCCAGCCGACCTCAGCCAGAACGTGCGTTACCTCTGTACCAGTGTCATCTCCGCCAAGTCTTCTGACTTGGTCCACATGTGAAGCACGCGCGACCATGCAGCAGGAACTGGCTTCACGGAGTACACCGCGCTTGCCTCTGCTGCGTCGGCCGATTGGTTGAATGCCTTGCGACTGCCTTTTTGTTTTACCAAAGTGGCGAGAAGAACTCTTGAAGCAGTTTTTTATTACAACAACTATACCTTTCACACTGACAGAGTATCCGCAGAGTCTCCCTTCCAGTCTGAGCAGCGAATGCGCTTTAATCTGAAGGTCAGACCTATTTATACCAACCCGAGTAGATGGAAGATCATAGGAGTGTGTTCTTTTCTAGAACTGAGGACAACGTGACATCTTCCTACTCTCTTACTTTTGTAGGGGTCTTACTCCTCCTGGAATGTTCTTGAACATAGGTCTCCTCTCTCTATGTGATCTCGCCATACCACACAACTGATGCATCTCGTGTGACGCACAATATCGACTTACGACTCATCCGTGGCTTGCGAGACACTGGCGGTTCTCTTGTGAGATCACATATGAGACATCCACTCGGTACTTCTCCTAAGAAACTTGTGAGGCGTATACATCAAAATGTGTGAAGAAATATATGCATATAGTTCATTCGTGGTTACTTACAACTTTTCTGAAGCCCTGCTAATGTTTTACTTCCAGGATATTCCTCCGCCTCAAGCAAATAAAGCTGAACTAAGTCTAGAAAACTAAACCAAACGGACAACTACCGCACTCGTGAACTCTCAGTTTAATATTTTTTTTTGCATGAGATCAATTTCTTACTAGGCATTCCCAACACTATTTTTATACCTGATGTATTTGTATTTATTGTAAATTAAATATTAAGAACTCTAGATAAAATATAAGTAAATTGTCAATTTAACCAAAAATTAAAATAATGTTGAGTTGACATAATTACAAAACGGTTGTGATACGTGACATATTTAGGAAAACATACGAAACACGATGTACACTCATAGAGCGATTTTTAAAAGGTTTGATTCAAAACGTGTGAAGAAACCGAGAATGGCCTATAAAAGAAAAAAATGAAAGGAGCGGGATGAGGATAGGACACGTAGCGTGAACGTGGGTTAGGGCGATCTCGATCTCGTCTCCTTATCCCAACACCGAACTGCTTTTCTGGCAACACGACTAGCAAATATGACGAGGTTGGGTTTTGAGGTTAGAAAACCCTGTTTAGAATACAAGCGCTTTAAGGTGTTTGCATTATTCCCCTGATCAACATGTAATGCAGTTTGATTAAACTCGAATTGGCGAAACATATTTATTCATTCATAAGAGATCGTCTTCTGAAAAATTACGATATAAACTATCACGTTCATCATTATAGACCATGTGACTTTGAGAGTTGTGTTTTTTTTTCGGGGGCAGGTCAATGGTGGGGTACACGCGCAGAAGAGGCAAATAACCGGTCTACCTCATGTCCAGTGTACGATACAACGCCGCCAATGACAGGTCCCGGCGTCTAGGACGGACAGTTCGAGTGTGCATTGTCCCGTTCTTGCACAACCCTCCTCAGTTGACGTCACGCTAGAAAATCCCCCCGCCAGACACAAGATGGAGAGAGAGACAGTCGTCGCGCGCCCTCGGGAGAGAGACAGCCGGATGGATGACGCTGTAGACGGGCAGGGGAGGGGGGTATCGAGCAGGAGGGAGTCATGCCCGCCGAAGAAGATTACCGTTCAAGCTTCAATTAACTCGGAAGTGTTCGCGTCTCGCTCATCTCTACCCCTCCCCAGCCCCTCCCACCATCGAGGCTTAATGAGGAATCCCGGCGGCCCATTGCCGCTTGGTGGGAACCTCGGCGGACGATCTGGCCGGGCAGCGATCACAACATTTCCTCGCCTGCCGGAGGCAATCTGTGGCTTCCTTGCAGCTTCCACACTTCAGTTGTGTAACACCGAGAGTGTCGATTACACGCGAATTAAAAAAATTATGTGTAGGTACGAAGTGTGGCAGAAAGGCTACAGTGAAAAAATATTTTATTGCAACCACAAAATGTTTTGTTAGTATTCACCTTGACAAATACATTTTGTGGTCAACATTAAATTATTTACTTGTCGCCACTAAACTTTTGTGGACAGTAGCAAATTTTTTTGTAGTATCTGAAACTAATTTGGCTGGGTGATCTCTATACAAAATATTTTTCTTCATGTTGAACTGTTAATGAATAATAATTAAATAAAGTGAATAAATTAAATATTAAAAGATTTTTCAGGTGCAATTGATAATTTTTATTTAGTGAAACGAAATTATTTCGTTGTTATAATTGGTTTACTCCGAACGTGTAACATTTGGCTAGCACAAATGAATATTTTAAGGTCTGTACCTCTGGCATAGATTGGCCTCATAAAGAAAAATAAAACATGCGAATCCGGGGTATTTGTTTCCGTAAGCTACGTAGTAGAGGTTTTACCAAACTCTATAAAAAATCCAATACATGACACTTATGTATATGAGACTTTCATTTTTATTTATTTTTCTGTTGGTCTGTTTTGTTGGTAATGTTTGTATCGGTTGCTCAAATGTGAAGATCGCGTTACAGAAATGAAGGTATTTTTCGTTGACCTTCAAACAGAAAAATCACCTCTAGTTAATATTACAATGGGTTTCGAGACTTACTAGAAACGTGAAATCCAAAAATGAAATTTTTTTAGTAATATGTCTAGCCAACGTGACTCTGTATTGGTGCGATTCTCAGTAAGATTATTATAAATAAATACTTCAGCTATTTTATGTATTTATAATAATAAAAATAATATATCCAATTATCCAGAAAGTTACTTGGCGTGTATGTAAAAAAAATTATTTTCATCATGTATTCTTGTGAATTAATGAAATACGCCGGGTTTAATATAACACGCAAGTTTCAGGAGTGGGAGGCAGTAAATGTGTGATAAATGGAACACACAACGGCCGCTTACTGTGTAGACAAACAAACACGCTCGTGTACTAGACTGGATGAGTTTATGTTAAACAGGGAGGTCTTTATTCTAACTCTGCTACTTTGCCACTTTACAAACCATTATAGTACTTTGAGTAGTAATAAAAACATACAAAGGCAAACAACTAGTTTTGTAATATTTTTTAATACTTCATGAAAATATTACGCAAACGTAAATGCCTTCGTAAAGTTTAAAAGCTAATCTGATTTAAATTTAACTTTAATTGTATGCTTTAAGTTACAATTAACGAGGCTGTCGATGCTCTCTGATAGCCGACAATTTACAAACCACCGAGATTTCACGGTATCACGCTGTTATTTTTTGTGACAGATGATTAAAAATAATTGTGCTAATTCGGCAGTGGAATGTTAGAACTAATTCAATCAGTTAGAGAGAATTTTTCTTTTTTTTTCATTATTTGATAAGACAACTTACAGAAAACCAAACCTTTTTTCTGTGAGAATTCGTGTAACCTATTAAATCCTTTCTTTATCGAATAAGTTAAATTATTACTGATTAATCTATCAGTCAAAATAATGGCGGGCACTAGTAAACACTGATAAGCTCGTAAATTGAAAATAACTAACTATATTTATATTTTAAAACGTAGAATCTGAATGTGGAGTCATGTGTAAGTAAATCTGAACTTGGCTTTTTGTCATGCCTAGGCGTTTCCTCGTGTATACATCAGTAACTACACCGTAGTTCTGCAGCTGAAGTTACGCTTCAAAAGAAACGCGCGCTTGGCAGCTTGTTTATGAGAGTCGCGACACGATAAGTACACCACAATTCCTGGGTTGTTGCTTGTTCTTACTTTGTGCACGTAGGGTGTACAGTAGTGAGCAAATGCCAGCTATTACCGCAGCACTTCACCACACGTTTCTGGCCGCTCCGTATTACAAGAGCGTCCGGTGCAACTTCGACGACTATCACCGCGGCGTTAACTCAGGCAAGATTTAACGCCGCAGTAATAGTGGAAGCTTGAATACGGACGTTGCTGAGGATGACACTTTATTTGTTACGCAAGTTTCACGAGCTCAAGAAAGTTATGTTTTATTATCTTTACTTTATAGATTTGCAATTCAGGGTATGACTACTAATCCTGGTTGTTCTATTTTGGAGGTTTGTTTTTATCGTCATCCTCAAATTAATCCAGGTGTTGCTGTAAATTATTTAATTCAGATAGATGTAAGAGATATTATTTGTTGGATGACTTTTGCAGTTCACGAAACTGTTATTAATCAGACTGCTGTTGACTCTTTGGCTTAAGCTCCTGTTTTATATTCAAGGAAGAAGATGAAGATTGAGTTGGGTGATGAAATATGGATGTTTAGAAAATAAGTTGGTACTACTGGTGATATTAATATACTGGTTCATGTACAATTGGTTTATGCTCCTTAAATAAAGGTTTTAAAATCATACATTTTTATTAATTATAGAAATGGTAACCCTGAAGGGGTGGATATATATATATGTCTCACAACAGTTTCTATTCTATGACAGTAAATGTTTACTGTCAGCTATTATAAGAGAAAATCCTCCATTAAAAAAATTGGCCCTCACACTAACAATATCTTACATAAGATACGTTAAAAATGGACACTGTAAAGAAAAACAATACATTGCGGTACATCAACTGGACATGGTTTCCGGATTCTGCGAAATAACTTGGTTAGGGGCGTCACGAAATTAAGTAATTTTACTTCGTCAACGCGACGCTAATGCAGCCTGCGCTGCGGTAGTTTTCATCCTAAAATCTATAAATGTATAACTACAAAAAAAATTACTTCATAACCATTTTAGTTGCATTTAAATATATCCTTGTAGGCGTTGCAACAAACAGATTACTTTTTTTCGGATCTCACGTGCTATCGATATGACACACTACCTTATATTGGGACCAATCAAATCTTTTTCTGCTTCACGTTCATTGGCAGTATGTGGTAATGAGTCTACGGAATGTAGCCTCAACAACGAAAGATACACACCACATTTAAGGGACTTACCTCGTTGGAACTGGTATTTTTTTTAGTATAGTAAAGACCATCAAAGCATTTTTCTGTGAAAGGTCTAAAAGAGATAAATACCGACAATTTTTCTCAATAAATCTCTAATGATGACATGGAGACGGAAATTCCAAAAACATTAAAATCATAAAAAAAAACTTATTATTTGTTTTATTAATTTAATCTTAATTTGGTCAATGGGTATTTTGCGAATATTTATCCGGTACAAAAAGATCACATTCCTTTACTAATTATAATAATAGTATTATTACTATTTAAGTATGAACCCACTCACAACGCACTGTATCAATTATATTACGGACATCAATTGAATACGTTTATCGCATTGTCACGAACGATCACGAACTTTGTTATCATTTCCGTGCGTTTCTCATTGTCAACAATGGACTCCTTTGATTCGTTATGGATAGGCGGAGAACTGTGTGATGACAGTTTACTGAATAATTGTGGTGAGCATTTCGGCAATCTCCACTTCAGAAATGCGCGACGGAATACAGCTTCGACATTCAGGCGCCCCCGACATCCATCACGATGCTGATTGGATGAGCTTGTCAAACACCAAATGAATTTTAGAACCGGACTAAACACCAGGTGAATGATGAGGACTGAATAAAACACTGTCATTCGGAGAACACAGCTGGCCTAGCGACGAGAAAGAACTGCATTTAACACAGAAGTAGCGTCACCAAACGAAAGTATATGCCAAGCTCTACCAAGATTTATATCATTGCTTAGGCCAATTTATCTTGTTTAAGGAACAAATTGGAACACATATTTTGTATATACAACCTATCAGAGACAATCAAAGCGTCAGTATATTAATAAAAATAATTCATGAGTACAACGAATGCACATGTTTTTTTCCCCTACGCAATACTGAATCATCTGATAAAACTTAAGATAATGAACGCTTAAGTATTTCGACATTTTAAACTTAACTGCAAAATCATGTACAGAAGCGTTTCCACATTTTAATTTAACCCAAGATTCCACACGATACTACATGAATCAGTTTTTTTTTTCAATCTAAAGTAACAAAACTATTTCACATTTATTTTTTCATTTTGTTAGCTCGTGCGCAGTAAGCAAACGGTTTGGATGTAATAAATTGATACATAAATGCTTGTTCAAGCCAGGAAAAGTAAAATCAGCTTTTACCACAGGTTTTCTACTGGCGAGCGCCTATCATTGGCTAAATATTTAGTTGAATCAACTGTATGTATTTGTTTATCCACTCATTTGAATGCCTTTGTTCGAAAATACTGCTCGAGATTTTTTATTTTATTTATTTTTTTGCAATTTTTGTGACATGAAAGTTTGTTAGTGCATTCATTGATGCTTAATAATGATATTAACATCCTAAGAAACACGTTCAACAGTAAATTAAATAGTAAAGATGTGAAATTTGAAATATTTATCTACGAACGGGGGTTACTGTGGCAGAGCGGTTAGACTACTGGCCTCCTTCCAAGGCGAACCGGGCTCGATCCCCGGCCGGCGCACTTAGGATTTTAGCAAGTGGGAATCGTGTTGGACGATGCCGCTGGTAGGCGGGTTTTCTCTGGGATCTCCCGTTTCCGCCGCCCCTTCATTCCGCGCTGCTCCATACTCATCTCACTTCACCCTCATCGGCTCTCAATACCTCGATGTTAAGAGCTGCCCAAATCTCTCCATTCACCTATATGCGGACTTTGTCGACTGTATTTAATGTATGTATTTAAAAACATTTTGGTTTTATGAGTAGTCACTTTAGCTAAGTTCGCTCGGATGTA
Source organism: Clitarchus hookeri (assembly GCA_002778355.1). Taxonomy (NCBI): domain Eukaryota; kingdom Metazoa; phylum Arthropoda; class Insecta; order Phasmatodea; family Phasmatidae; genus Clitarchus; species Clitarchus hookeri. The sequence continues at coordinate 87,090 of NQII01005946.1, forward strand.
GCACGTGGGTGCGAATGTTATAGGTTTGAATCTCACTCGGGCCTCATTTTTTATACTAACCGTAACTGTTTAATGTACGTAGATATAAACCTATATGTTTATGCGCCCAAAAAATCTTACATTGGGGCAACCACATAGAAACAACAAAATAATTTGGTTTAGATAACAAAACACTTCATTGCTCTTATATAAACAAATAATTTTATTTTACGTCAAACTAATTTTGTTTTGTTCAACAAAACCATTATTCCCAGTGTATTATTAATGCAACTGTTCATAAAACTGTTATAGGATAACATGTGATACGAAATGATGGCACGACGTATCTCACTATGCTTGTTTCTGTTTAGAATGTGATTACAACTCAAAGATATAATGATCTTTTAAATATAAAACTATACACAAATTTGTCATCAAGCGAACATGTTCTATACAAGACAGTTAAAATCGTTCTTTCACAGAAACATATGTCATTTTAGGCGTCGAAACAGAACTGTTATTTATTCAGATTGCTCCCGGCACGACGCTCTGTCGTGTGTCGGTATTAATGAAATCTCTTTGTGCCTCGTGTAAGCTGCCAGAAACCGCTTGTGAGACTGTGAAATGTAGTCTCAACAGCGAATGGCAACTCCCACGCATAAGGGGACCTGCACTGGACGCTGTTTTCTGCTTTGTATAGCGACGAATGTCCCAAATGTAATGACTAAAAATCTTAAAAGTAATTCTAGGTAAAGGCTTGAAAGAATAAATGATTTCACTGTAGTTGCAGTATGTTTTATATTAAATTTTACTCTTATAAATTGGCGTTCCAGTAGAGTGCTGCAAAGACAATCGTGAAATATCTTATCAAATGTTTTACACTACGAATAGATGGTATATTTTATATTGTTTCAATTTAAACTACAGCACTGTTTTGAAAAACTTTTGGAACCTAAATTTGGTAATTAAGTCAATTGCAACGTTTAGTTGTAACATCATTAAATGTCTCATTACCTTTTGATTTTTAATCAATGATTGGTTGTCTTCGTATTGTGCAATCTTAATATATACTGAGTATCAAGTTCTGTGTGTCCGGCATTACTCAATTACGTTATTTATATAATGGTATGTATTGTCTGTATTTTAGTTTTATTGTTCATCTTAGCTGGTATTGGAAGTTATTCAAATGTGTCTGTTTATTAAATCACTGTTTGCCGATATTTTTTCAGTTCCATTCTGTGCTTTCAAAGTGACGTTTATTATTTCGTTAGTCGCCCACCGACCCGCGTTGCAGTGCAATTATTTCTTTACCAGCCGGATGTGGAAGTGCAGAGTTGCGAATTCCTTCGATTGTCGCCTTTTAGGGTTCGTCTCCCACTCACTTCCCTGCAGCTGTTCTTCTGTAATTTTCTCGAGGGTGTGTCCCGGCCGCCCAAGGAGTGATTTTACAAAAAAAAAAAAATATTTTGTTTACGTTTAAATNCTGGCCGCAATTCATCTTTCCTGGACACCCCACGGCATCTATCGGCAACACTATAATGTAATAATTTCGCTCGTCGTTTGTTTGACAGCGCGCACCTCACGTAGCGTTGTTCAAACACTCCCGACCTTGGCGTGCTGCGGCAGCGAGGGCGCTTTATGGCGATTAATTGCGTTTATTATGTGGCAGTATTGAAGTTGCCATCGTGTTGGTTGTGTAATTTACTTTTATTTAATTTCTGGCTTTCTTCACGTAAGTCTTCAACGCCATTTTTCTCGTGTTTCCCCTTCTGCGGCGAGTACGAGCACGGCTCCTTCTTTCATTCTCCATCACGCTCCAGGCATTCTAAATGTTGTTAATTTAGCGGTTGGTTTACGCGTTGCTAGTTAGGGCGCCTCATCTCCAGTACATCACGCCTTGCAGGTGCTGCCTTGTATCCGTTCCCCGGCTTCCGTTTCCTGTCGTACGAGAACGCGCAGCCTCTTGAGAGTTCTCTTTTCTGCGTGCACACATCTACGATTCATCGACTTTCATGTGGAACGCGCGTTATACCGCACATCCACGCCCCCGGCTCTCAAGGGAACGTGCGTGAATCCACCTACACGCCATTTGTCTCTCGACTGATTTGTGCTCGTCACCAGGACAGCTAAGTCACAACGGATATTTTGTTACTTCCGGACCAAACACCCAAATTTACTTTCCCAAAAAATATTAACATTTGTTTTTACGACGAAATTTAATTGTAGTTATATAAAGTGTCCATTTGTAATTCATCATAATTATACGGTACTGGCGACGTAAAACTTTAATTAAGTTTTAAGTTTTCAATTTTTTTTCTTATTCCGTACATTTTGTGACTTCGGATGCTAGGAATGCATCCCTCGGACATTTTTTTTTTTTTTTGCAATTTATTGGATATTTTTTTAAGTTTTAAAGCTTACGTGAATAATTTATTTTTCTGTATTATTGATTCTATCCAGTTTACCCGCATTTTGAAAATATTTGAGAAATATCAGTCATTGCAATTATTATATTATTCTGTTGTCATTGCAGGGCTTTATTTATATTGTAATGAAAACAGTAAATTTTATGTTTCATTTGGAAAACATATAAGATATGAATAAATATTTGAAAAAATTATCAATGCCCAAAAAAGAGCCACGTCGTGTTATTTATTCGCAAATCAGCGTTTCTTTAGACAAATATTTTAATTTTAATGCAAGGAGGACTTGTATATTTTATTTTGTTCTTTGTTTTGTGTCATGTATGAATATTCAAATTAATTGTTTAAGATATATCGCTTAATCTCTAGATATATATATGCTTATCGTAGCAGCGTCCCTCTGCTTAATTAAGTTTCGTAATTTTTGTGCCACTGGTTTTGTGTTGTTTGTGGCTTTGGTTTGTATGTGGTGTGTGCCGAGGACTCCATACATTTATTTGTTTGATATTACTTCATTGTGGTGTTTCTGTCGTACATGGGGCGCAATATAAAAACGATATGTGCCATGTATCTAGCAATATTTGTTGTACAGCATAGCTGTTACTCTAGATAACACGACCGCAGGTTATGACCAGACACAATAGCCCAGAGTTCTAACTGAGCTGTGGAAGTTTGGCGAGAATGGAAACATCCACATTGCTGTACGCCAAGCCAATTCCAGTTGATATTTATGTTCGTGATATACATTCTGTGGCAAGAAACTTCCTGGAATCCGTTCGTTGCTGCTGGTCTGTTGTGATTTCTCGGAAGCTGGACGTGTCGAATATAATGCGGGACTTGTTTCCTGTTCCTCGATGACCAACTTCCATAGCCCACAGCTAGGCGAGACACTGTATGATGATACCAAGGGACGTTGTGAACTTCATAGGTGGAACATTTATCTTTTATTTATTCCTCGTGTCTTTAAACCTTATAAAATGTATTCTTGAGTGTATGTTACTAATTTTACCAGGTAATTCCTCATGAAAAAGTAGACAGAAAGCATCAAACTACCTATAGCGTAAAGTGATTACTTAGAAGTGGTGGCACCCCTAAAGCAAGAGGTTTTATAATAAATTAATTAAATAATATATTTTACACTTTTTGAAATTAATCAACAAATGAATGGGCGGTGTTTACTTGATTAATTGTTTTAACCTCACAAAATTTGGTTTCATAAATTAAATTTGTTTTACCAATATTAGAACCACAAAAAACAATATCTAGTAACTTTTCGCCGGTTTTGATTATTGGAATCAAGTTGATTTAAACAAATAGGGTCACCTAAGCAAAACAAATTTTGGCCAGCCGTATTCAAAATTTGAGTGCACTAATTTTTTAAAGATTGAATGGTGCAGCTACAGAGGTAGGCAATACCTCCGACACCCACGAATATATGTGTGTACCTCTGTGTATGACCTTGTGGCAGTATAATGTGAGAACTGGCGAAAGTACATATCAAGTGAAATGACAATTATAACATTTTGTAGAATTATTCACAACGCTACTTTGTTGATTGCGATAGTCTGCAATGGTTCAATTAAATAATTCCCCTTTTATTATCAATAAACTTGATTCAGCACAATCCAAATGCGTCTTACTTCATAAAATGTGTATTGTGTTTAACGTGTAACGTAATCTATAGTAATCATTTCGATTAGTAGCACAAAAGGTGCTTTTTATACCTTGGTTATCATTCTAGTAATAATCCGCATGTGCCAATTAAAAATTCTCTCGACGAGTCAGCACCATCCAAATGTATTACGGAAAAAAGGGCAACAGTATTGGTGGTGGAGTATTACTAACGTGAACATACTATGCGGCATACCGCACGTAAACAAGTATGTTTGGGACACAACAAGGGTTAAACTGATGTTACAACCACGTGTCATTTGATCAATGACTTAAATTTCTCTAGGTGCCTCTGCGAGATGAGCTGTCGTCTTATTTCACCTATTTGCAAAACTTTCAAACTATGTATTACACTATATATACATGTTAATAAAAGACGATAAGTGTGTCCTCCTGAACGTTTTGATGTCCTTGAATATTAATAGACGTTGTGGTTGGCGGTTTGGTAGACATAACGTCGATAGTACATGACGACACGGGCCTGAGTGACTCGGCGCCATCACTGGGCCATTATGCGAGTCGCGAGACGTATTTTACAGCAACCCTAAAATAAATATTTTGGAAATGTGCATGTAGTACTCAAAATAAATTACATAAGATGAGAAAATAACTAGCATCGATTTTCGACAAGTTCTAGCTGGTCTTTTTGTATACATGGTGCAAACCAGTTCCCGAATGTAATTAGAACTTGTGATAATATAAATTCATTTCTGACGTCTTTGCCATCATTGTTTTGTTCATGTAGTAATAGCTTCTCGCGGGTTTTCAGCAGAAGATGTATACTCAAATGTCGCCATTTGAATGGAAGGACACCTACAGGTGTAACCACAATGGGGAATCTCAAGAAATTTCTTAAGAAGAGAACAAGGAGTTTAATTTCATTATTTGTTTTCCTATAAGACATATTATTTTACCTGTGCTAAACACTCATAAGTGAAATAGACGGTTGCTTATTGGCCTACTGTAGTCACAATCAAAGAAACTAGGAGTAAAAAAATATTAATATATTACTAGAACCACGAGTATTTCGCAAATTATTTTGCTGGAAAGTAAGATTTTTACAAGTTATTATTATTTTCGTATTATAATTATTTGGCTGCAGTTGGTAAGCTACGAACTTGTGAGTAGTAGTTCTTTCGAGTACGGACTGTGATACAGTAAACCACAAGAAACAATACTGCAAACAAGTCATGAGCAAGCCACGATTAAGTCTACTCGTTTTGGTAGCATGCAATAATCAGATGTCAGTTGTATCGTGATATGGTCCATTCGCGGTTATTCCAACTTTTCTGAAGCCCTCCTAAACTTCTACTGTCAGGCTATTCCTCCGCCTCATGCAAACAAAATTTAACCGAGACTAGAAAATTACACCAAATGAACAACGCGACGAATTTTTTGTCCAATCGGTTTAGTAATATTTTCCTTAAGAACTGTTTCTTACTAGTCACAATTTTTTAGGTTTTTATTTAAATTTATTATAAATTAATTAAATACAACACCAAAAATAGATTCATTTTATATAGAAACGCGTATAAAGCGGTTGTGATACGTGAAATAAATAGCACACAACCAAACCTGTCATATACGTGGGGTAATTTTTCAAAGTTTTATTCAAAAGTTGGTAAAATATCGCGACTTGACTGTTAAATCTTGTGTATATATATATATATATATCAGATGGCAAAATAAACTTGGATTTATGGATGGAGTTTGTTACACGAGACGCAGTAAACGCGGACTTGTATTTGCTTGTTGCTTTTGAAAGTTTCCACGCTTAGTGAAGATATTACCAGAATGCCTAATACAACAAGGAGATGGAACAATTACGAGACGCAGTAAACGCGGACTTGTATTTGCTTGTTGCTTTTGAAAGTTTCCACGCTTAGTGAAGATATTACCAGAATGCCTAATACAACAAGGAGATGGAACAATTACGAGACGCAGTAAACGCGGACTTGTATTTGCTTGTTGCTTTTGAAAGTTTCCACGCTTAGTGAAGATATTACCAGAATGCCTAATACAACAAGGAGATGGAACAATTACGAGACGCAGTAAACGCGGACTTGTATTTGCTTGTTGCTTTTGAAAGTTTCCACGCTTAGTGAAGATATTACCAGAATGCCTAATACAACAAGGAGATGGAACAATTACGAGACGCAAAGGAGGACGGCATTGGGCACATCTCGCAAAAACCCGCAATCCAACACACAAACGGTAATGTCCGCTATGCTTCCCACATGTGAAAATGTGAAGTGACTCCACCGGTACTTTAGCTACTCGACCGTGGTGGCTCTTCCTGAATTTTTAAGTAAAAAATTTGTGGGAACGCATTAATTCCAAACCAAACTTGCTACGTTTGTATTCTGTCAACGTAATTGCATTTATGTACATAAATTAATTTTTTTTCTTTTTTTTGTTTTAACTCCGATAATAGTTTTACGAAAAATATCACAATATTATTATATGTATCAAAATTATTGCTGACATTCGTTTCGAAAATCGAAATTTTTTAAATGCGCGATTGAAGTATTCAACTTTGTCACTTTATAAAATTCAAATATTTCATATATTCATAACGACATTTAAGTGGTAAAAGTTTCTAAAAAACGATAGAGTATTTTCTGCTAGGAAAAAAATTAGTGAAAAACGAACTACCAAGATTTTGCAGTATTTTACTTAATGTCTCTGATCCAATTACACCAGTTTATATTTTACCACTAGCATGCTTTCACATTGGCAGAAATTTGTGAGAAGTTTTGATAACCAACTTATTTTAATAACCTCCTTCTTATCAAGTGGAATCAGGTAACGCAAGAAACCGTTATTTTCACACTTGTGCTTAAGGCAAAATACGTCGCTTAAATTGAGAATAACAAATTAATTGCTGCTCATGTATATATTTTCACCAAGCTGCCTGTAACTCTCTATAATTTAATTCCATAAAACAAAAGTGAATATCTACTAACAAGATTTATTAAATTTTTAAATTCCCACTCTAATCTGGCTACCTTCACATTGGCCAGAAATAAGTTATTTGAGTGTGCTGTCTTTTAAAATTTCCATTCCATAATTTGTATCTGTGTACGTAATAAATAAGCCAAGGGGGATTATATAGTCAATCACAATTCTATTTTTAATCAATACTTCTCCGCACAGTCTCATAATATTTTACACACCTGGTCAACCTTCTGGTCGTATCATTCACTGCTGATCATACAATGTGGACGAATTCCGTCGCCCGCCAAGGAGAATAGAAACACATTGCAAGAATAAGGAAGAAAGTGTGATAAGGCATACTAACCTATACCTTCAATTAGAGCAAGCACTAACATGCGCCAGAGGAAAATTACACAGGAAAATGTGTCTTGTAAACCTCTGTTGTTCATTTACAGCTACCATTTCGCGCTTTGCTAATTATTGTACTTCGTTTTGCTTGCAGGTACGTACGCATCCCTGGATCCAGAATTGGTTAAAAACATTTTTGGTTACCACGCTTATGGACGTACGGAGAATGGTGACCGAGGCGGAGGCACTCCGCCACATGCTCTGTCGTGCCAGGGGTTTAGTGAACTTTGGGGCGAATCCATTACTGGAACCACGCGGTCGCTGGGTGAGTCCGAACCAGATTGAAATAATTTGAACATTTACATTTTTATTAGTTTCCCAGTTGGAAAAAGTGTTTATTTTGATGTGTTTATAATTTTTGTTAATTTTTGTTAATTTTTGAGCGTGACCATTAATTTTGCGGATGTAAGTTATTTTACGCCAACATTTTTTTTTTAATTCTGGGGGTAATATAATCTTTATTCAGTAAACAAAATAACAAAAGTGGTTACACGCATTTTCGGCGACGGTGTGATTTCGGGTGGCAATTCCAATTTTTCATTGGTATAGCTCCGTTTATAATTACTGGAGAATTCATAAAGATAATTAAATTGAATGCTACACTTAATCCTAAGCAAAATTAATTTTGGTAGATGTAAAATAATAAAGTGCTATGACCACTTGAAGGGAAACATTTTTTTTCTCACGTTGACAAGCTATGGTAGAGAGTAACGGACTCTGGCGTGTTCAGCTAGGAAAGTACACAAGTGATCATAGTAAAGAAAATTGTTGTATTTTTAAATATTAATTTTGCTTAAAAAGTAAGAAATTCCAGCTCAACACTTCGAGAGATCAGTAAATTAAGTAGCATATGAAAATATATAGCTATGAAATTATTGCAGCTTACAATATTTCACACTGGCCTCTTCAGTTCTTACGAATGTTTCGACGTAAAATGCAACGTTGTTAAATGCACTCTCCTACAGGATACACATTTTATGTATTTTTATGTGGATTCATTTACTCATTTAAAAATAAAAGTCCATATAATACTGAAATGAAATATTTATTCAGAATATCAACTTCTCTCAATCATTTCGTCTGGAAATACTACAATTTTCAGAAGCAGTTGTTACACTTCATAAAATACATAACTATGATTTTCATACGTTGGGCACCGTATATGAAATTTCATTTAAATTACCACGTTAAAATTTCTCAGCTTTGCAAATATATTTTTATTTTCAGTTAGTATTCTCCAAAAAATTCTTTCCGTTCATCTTCACAAACACAATAAAAATCAATCTGCCTTATTATGCAACTATCAATTCTTCATCTTACAAAACATCTTGTAGTAATCTTATTATATTTCATATCACTCGAACTTCCATATTCTAAGACACACGTCCATCGTTGGAGGTGGTGAGAATTCTTCAAAATAAAAAAATGTTGTTACATTTTACATCTGCCTTACTTATGTTGTCTCCTATCCTCCGATTTGCTGTCGCCTGACCATGAAACCTATCTCCGCCAATCAGCAATGGCGAGTCAAAAGACAACCGGGATAGTTTTATTTAGTACTTTTGTTTGGTAAACATTTAATGCTGACTTTTCTCTAGGAAATAAATGAAAAATAACAAACAAAATATGAATACTGAATAATGTCGTGAAACAAATGGGAAATACTAACACAATATCTCTAAGTCAAATTAACTAATAAATAACTAAAGATTATACCGTTAACTCATTTAATAAAGCGTTATTTAGAATAATATCAAACAAAGTGATAACATAAGCAAGTACTCTTAAATGATGTATAATAAGAAAGCATATTACGACCGGTAAATATAATCCCAAAAATATGCAATTGTTCATAACCCCCTCGGTTTGTAACAAATTTGTAAAATTTGTTACAAACCGAAATAAATTTTAATTTTAATTTCCTATAATTGCTGCGATATGTCCTTTACATTCGAATTCACAATTCCCAATTATAATATTTAATTACTTTCTTCCAATATCTTATTAATCAAAACACTCGATTAAAATACAATTTTTTTCAAAAATTACAATCACTCTATCTCCATGTTATAATCATACAGTATGCCATTAATTAAAACATTCAATTAAAGTTTTTTTCATAGTACTTATCCAGTTGAAAAAATGTTTATATTTTGGTTTTCTAAAAAATTATTTGTTCTTGCCAATTTAATACATTTTTAAAAATAATTTTTATATTTACTCCCTGGTTGTTTTATCACCAATCACAATACTTACTTATTTTCGTTTTGTTATCTTAGTCTATTTTTTTAATACCAGGTATGTATAACACACTACCCATATCAGTATACATATTGTCTTAACATCATGATTTTTATATTTTATTATTACTATGATTTTTATGATCTAATGATTGTCTCAGATATCTTCATTCTTAAAAAAATGAAATTTTCAGTATTTTTACAAGACGTATCACACATGTCACTTCTCTATGGATACATTGAACTACATTTTGTTACATATGAACTATTTTTATGAAAATATTGTGCCTTATTCTTTGCTTTTGTATTTCTATTATATATAATCTCCTATTTCTTTAAATTAAAACTTCATTTTTTACATTAATACTTTATAAATATTTCCTTTTAAATAAACTTATTATCTCTATAACATATTTACTTCAAAAATTTTTTTTATCAAACACATTATTTTTCTTACATACAAAAATTATATACAATTATTTTCTTATCCTAATTTATCTGGTTTGTCTTTAACAATGACTTTTCTTTCTTTTTGTTTTTACTTCCCACCATTCTTATTTTTTACACTTTTTCCTTTCTTTTTTTCTTACCACTTTCCTCATGCCATATTTCAGCTTTTTTTCTATTCATTACTGCCTGAACTTTGACCCCCTTATTTCTTTTCTTTTTCCTCCTTTCTTTTGCCTTACCGTACTTAAACCTTTTTTGTTCCTCAATTAACTTCATTTAAACACTTTTGTTTTCTTATACTCAATCTTTTCCTTTTTTTGTATTCCTTACAAAATTTAGCCCACCTCAGTTTTTTTCAATATTACTTTAATTTTGCATATGTATATTTTCGTCTGACACCACCAATAATTTCAACTCAAATTAACCCTTAATTCTTAGTAGATTTTGTTCTTTAAACTCCCTTCTCCCCTCACCTTCAATAAATTAAAAATTAATTTCTCCTCGATCTTTTCTTGTATGATCTCCCCATTATTTACAAAAACAATTCCCACTACCCTTTAAACATTAATTTTCTCATTTGTATTCGAAATCACTTGATCCTTTCATGTAACGAAACTTCGTTTGCAAAACTTCATCTAATGAAAAAAAACCGGTTTTATACTTGTCATCACCTTTAAATTTCTCTTTCCCTTCTTATTTATTTACTTTACCCTCATTCGGTTCAATTTCTAAGTAATTTAAATTTTCTTTCCGTTCCCTATGATTTTCCGTTGTCCCTCGGTGTGAAGACTGCTTTATGCATCTGCAACGTACTTCAGATGTCCCTCGGTGTGAAGACAGCTTTATGCATCTGCAACAAACTTCAGATGTCCCTCGGTGTGAAGACTGCTTTATGCATCTGGAACGTACTTAAGATGTTCTCAGCATACCACGGGCACAGCATTTCTTCTCTCCCGAAGTCTTTAAATGTAGCATAAACTCTCTCTCGGGATTGGCCCTTCCCTTTGCCGAAAACAGCTGATTCTGACGTTCTAGAAGTTCGCACTTCAGCTTCAGAAGTTCTAGATGGTAACGAAGTTCTTCAGCCACACGCTGGGTCGCTAGTTGTTATATTTCATGCAATTCACAACTCTGATTTCAATACGTTGGGCACCGTTTGTTACATTTCATTTAAATGACCACGTTTAAATTCTCAGATTTACTAATATCTTTTCATTTTTAGTTAGTATTCTCTAAAAAAAAGAAAAATAATTTCCTTTTATCTTTTCAAACACAATAAAAATCAATCTTCCTTATTTTTAAATTATAAATTCTTCATCGTACAAAACATCTTGTAGCAATCTTATTATATTTCATACCATTAGAACTTTCATATTATAAGACACATGTCCATCGTTGGAGGTGGTGAGAATTCTTCGAAAGAAAAAATTCGTTCTATTTTACATCTGCCTTACTTATGTTGTCTCCTGTCCTCCAATTGGCTGTCGCCTGACCATGACACATCTCTCCGCTAATAAGCAATAGCTAGAAAAGAGATAACCCGGATAATTCCATTTAGTTCTTTTGTTTAGTAAACATTTAATGCCGACTACTCTCTAGGTAAGAAATCAAAAATAACAAATTAAATGTAAATACTGATTACTGTCTAGAAACAAATGAAAAATAATTACACATTATCTCTATGTTAAATCAACTATTAAATAACCCAAGATTATACTGTTAACTCATATAATAGAGCGGGTAATTTGGAATACTATTTATTGCAGTCACAACATAAGCAAGTACTCTTCAACTATTTTTATTGCAATGTATATTATCAACGGTAAACTTAACCACGGAAATGTGCAATGTTACACAGTGTTTACAGATTTTCCTAACGAGAACGTATTGGTAAGCTTCCAATATCATCAACAATGTTATTTTTAAATTCAAATAATTAAAAATTGAAACAAAATTAAACCATTAAACAACAATCCGAACTAAATTTTAACAACTGCTATGGTGTTCCGTTGGGTTGCAAACGACACAAGATGTTGAAGCTGATTCTGAGACTAAATTACAACATAAAGTAATATGAATTGGCAATATCATTACAGTACATATATAGTTACCTTCCAATGCGTGTCCACCTATTAAATTGTTAGACCTTTGAAAAATCTTTTAGAAATATGTCTCATATAAAATATATAGTTTATTTTATTTAATGTTTTTAAGCTTCTAGTAAACTTTGTCAGTCACAAAAAAAGACTTTTTGAAACAATTATTTTACGACATAACAAAATTTTGTCATACTAGTTGAGTATCATTCGACTGGTGTATCAGTTCATACGTACTAAATTTTCTGATTTTTTTAAATGTTTGTTGCTTCTTACGAAGTCGTAACTTAACGTAAACAAAGTAATGATGCGTGAAGTTAATTTTCAAAGCAAGTGAACATTTTATGCTCCATAAAAGACACTGGAGAATTAACATTTGTCATTAAATTATCTGCATTTTTTTATGTTTTGCTTAGTTTTTCTCTTTTCCCATTGTTAAATTTTTTTTAACATGCTTACAATTGGGCACTGTCATGGACTTAGTTTCTGGGACATATGCCTCAATAAAGTGAAACTGTTAGACAGTTGCTGTTTTAAAAAATATTTCTGAAATATTTTGGAAACGAAAACCGCTGATTTCAGGTGCCATTAAATTTTAAAAATATTTTTTTACGAGAAAAGCTTCTTGTTAAATAAAGTTTGCTACTAGTAATGTTGTAAGTACTGAACATAGTGTTTACGTGGAAAATGAGTGCAGTTACTGTAAGGTTTTTTTTTCTTCGAAAGTTGGTTGTAGAAGTTTTTATTAATTTAGTTTAAATGAAGTTCGTTACAAGTAATACTGTAAATATTTAACACAACGTTTAAGTGGGAAATGTGTGCAGTTTCCAGAAAAAATATTTTTTTAAGTTGGCTGTAGAAGTTGTGAGTTAACAAACTGGTTGCGAATGTCATCCACACACGTCTTATCTTGCTTATAAACGGGCAGGACGCCTGCGTGAACCTCCTTCTTGTCCCCGCAACTTCATTCGTTGCGCAAACACTCGGCGAGTGCGCGAGGACGCCATTAAGCTAACAAGACCCTCGAGCCGGCGGATGTGATAGCGGTTTAATGACGTTGGCAACAGTGTCGGCAGCGGACGGAATGGCGCCGGACACGGCCTCGCTTGAAAGGAAAGGGGGGCGATATTGGCAACCCTGTAAGCCGGCCGGGCAGAACACCGAGCCATCCCCGCCCTCCCCGCCACGTACAGCCTGGCTGATCCTATTTAACTAATCATCCCCATTTTGTCTAAACAGTGCCGCCAATCCCCCAACTACATGTTTTCCCTTTCTCAGCTCGAGAGGTAAGTAGTTTAATCGCGGGAGGGGGGAGGGAAAGGGCGCTCTCATGGTCGGATCGGACGCCGGAGGACTTCAAACAACGGAAAACTCGTTATCCGTAGTTTAAGGGCGGTGGAGTGGTGGGAGGGCGCGGTTTAAGCCCTCCGGAGCTCGCACGAGGACTTCTCCGGCATTTATTTCATTAATGTACGTCAAAATTCTGACGGGAGTCCTTATTCGGATATTTCGCAATTTTGCGCGGTGAGAGGTTATTGAAGTACCTTCAGTCTAATCTAAAACAGGCAGTGGGACGTATAAATTGTTTACGGTGTTAACCGATTACCCTTAACGATGTTTTCTGTTTCCAACAACGCCACTGGTAAAGTTTGGCGGTCTCATCATTAAAAAAAATTGTATCGCTGCAAATGAAAGGTACTATTAAAATCAGATTTAAAATACAAAAAATATACGTAATTACTGTATACGTAATACTTAGAACACAACAAATAGATAATTTAAAAAATGAATTTTCAGGGATATAAAAACACTTTTACAAATTTTAAATCTTTAAATTTTTGGTTATATTTGTTATACTGAACTTAAAAATGGGTGAAACTGTTTTCACATTGCTAATTTTAGATGAGAGCCGTGTTTCCAGGTTTTTTGAAAAATATATACGTAGGAGGTAATAAAAATTTAATTTCACGAAAAAAAAAACGCATAGTAAGATTTAATGATTTAGCGAAACTATTAAATTACCCAACGCAAAATAATAAGTCTTCAAAATACCAACGTACATCGATCCCTCAAATGTTAATAATATATTTTATTTAAAAATATATGTTCCTATTCTTTATTCTTATTAACTTTTGATGAGGAAAGTTGTTCTGCTAACAGTTTCCCTATAAATATTAAGTATTTGTACAAAACATAGGATAATTTTATTAAAATTTCAATTTTGATCAGATCTATACATTCAAAGACAGGGCTGATAACGCATGAATAGGTTTAACATCATTTGCTAGTGTTCTGATTTCGTAATTTTTTTCAAACGGATATGCATTGTTGCAATTAGAAATCCTTAAGTTTGTGGTCATTTTAACTAAAATATTCCATCAGGTATTACAAAAGAAAATACTGTGATCAGGGATTTATTCTCGAAGACTGGAAACACTGGGCGATATTGTGTTTGACAAACCAAGTGTATAAAATAACAGTTGCATTCTCGTCATTCTGTAAAATTTCATTAAGAAGTTCCAAATAATACTCAAAACATAGTAACCTACCCAACCAAAAAAACGCATCTGACAATTATGGTGACAGTAGTGGTATCTAGTGATGGTGATTTGGACTATTATTATAATTTTTATGACGATAATGACGGCTATGACATTTATGATGAAGCTGAAATGAAAGAACATTAAAAAGTGTTTTTAAACAGGCTGTCCAAGAAGGAAAAGTCATCACACCGGGAGGGAGATGGAAAAAAAAATGTTCGCATACATATGTGTACTAATCCAAATGGTTTCCAACATAAAGCTACTTTAATGATTATATCCTTTGCAGTGACGAATGTGCAAGAGTTAAAAGAAAAACTCGAAAATTGCTCCATCCACTACAATGCATTGTTATACTCTCGTGAAAAAATTGTGCGTTGGTTGCCGGAGTGCATCTGCACGTTCCTTCAGTTGAACGACGGACGCCAAGCGAGCAGTTCGCCATGTGTCGCAACCTTTCGTTTGTAGACTTCACCATGGCAGACAAATGTCTAATGGAGTTAGATCTGGAGACGTTGATGGTGAGCTAAGGAACAACCGAAACCAAGTCACCAATTAGGGTGCATATGATTCAGATGCTGCTTCACTCTCTTGCAGAGATTCCCCCGTCACGCTGAAAGTACATAGCCAAGTTTGTTGCTAAAGGAACGTCGTATAGTTGTTCTTGGAATATATGCCACAAAAACCGCAAATGACTTTGTACTGTCGTTTGACGAGCTAAAATAATGCACCTATAAACATGCCATTAACCATAACGCACAAAAAAATTGATACAGAAACTAATTCGGAAATTTTTTTTCCACTGCAGCAAGTGTATTCTGTTGCGAACATATATAACTGATACGTAGGGGCAGTGGCATTTCGCGAAAATAATTCCAGACAAGATACACTCCAAAGCACTGTAGAGTCATCCAACTTCTTTGATTGGCTAAAAAATGTTCTGGTCCGTGTTAACCGTTTAAGAATGAATCATGAAGGTTCAGCGTCGGTGTTACTTAGTCCTGAGTGGCTTGGTCAAAGACGGATACGGCACCAGCAGCCAATGGAGGTATAACAACAGCTGAAGTGTGTATATAGTATTGAAGTCTATTGTGCACTCCGATTTTTACGCGAAAAGTCACTGGCCCTACTGATACGCTTATTGTTGACCCGAAATGGGTAAATATGGCTTCGTCGGTAAATAGCTACGAAAGAAACATTCCACGATTGGCAGTTAACCATAACTAGTATTTGAGGAGATTGCTACTGTCCTCTAGGTGAAGGATTCCGCACATGCTGTGGGTGGGAAGGGAAAGCCCTCATTAAGCAGTGTTCTCCACACTCGTTCTCGAGAAACTCCTGGTCGTACGGGAAGTCTGCAAGATGAT
>NQII01005946.1:103265-139854 GCA_002778355.1 Clitarchus hookeri
TACGCTGAGTCACGTCGAGGAGGCGACCGTCGTGCTGCGATCCGCGTTGACGGCCTCGTTCCGACAGCAAACGAGTACCGGGGAGCTTATCACTTTAACTTAATGTAGTTCACAATCGCCGTATGGGTAAGCGAACTGCGGCCTCCGAAGAAGTCGTGCACACGCAACAAATCTGCGTTCTTCACTTGGGAATAAATGTGTGGCATTTCTCGCAAACAATCCCGCGTTCAAGACCGACGACTGTACAACTTCTGCGTGTTACAGCGAACTACCAACAACGGACAGTTGAAACATGCAGCACACGGGAGGGGAGGGACTTTGTGAGATCTGGAAGGGAAGAAAGCAATGTGCGCAAATTTCTAAACACGTGTGCATTAAATTAACTCGGCGTTGGAAACCATTGGCGACAGGACACATTCGCATTTAAACGATTTTGCTTAAGATCAACTCTCCGAGCACCTCCCGGAGTAATGCCTGTTCCTCCAGGGACAACCTGTATGTTGCTACAAATTCAAAACTTATGATAAAGTTTGGGAGCCGAAAACTGCCGGGAAATATGCTGATGTTCAAAGCTTTTTCACCTGTGGCCGGTTTCGTTTCTTGCCTTTTAATGCCAGTTTACTTGCCCTACCAAATAATATTCAACACGCCAGAACAAAAGAAATATATTTATCAAAAACTATTTTGTTATTTAATCGCACAATTAAAAACTTATTTACTCATTAGTAGAGGCCGGAAAAATTCGTGAATTCAATGACCTGCAGGCTAGACTCTATAGTCTTATGTACAAATATGCCGATGTCGACTGTGCGTTGGTTGTCTGCTGTCACAGTGAAAGGCAACGATTGGGCCAGCGTTCTCCAGGAGGTGCCAATTACCATGTAGACCAATGTATAAAGTTATATAAACGCACGTGTTTGGAATTCTAGCTTGTCGCAAAATGAATCCGCGAATTATTCAGGTCTCTACTCATTAGATATGATATCACAATATTGCGAATTTTTTTACGTCATTCCAGGGACGGAGAATGCTGTTTCCGCAGCTGTGGAGGACGTACGATATCACAAACGAAATTTTCTGTGGTAGAGACTTACGTCTGTGTGTAAACGTAACTCATCGCACTTAAATGTTGATAGATATTAAATGATTTGCAGTATTTTTATTTCGAACTTTCTCAACTTTTTTCATTTCTGACCATTTTTCATTCGCTAATAATCCTTCCAGGTATGACACGTTATTTTAAGTTTTTTAACCTACACGTTGCGTTTGACAGCCTCTCTGATGTGTGTAAGCTGGTACTGTCACTTCTCTGCCACTCGAGAGATCTGGATTCGATTCCCAGCACCAGCCTTTGGAGCTTCTTCAAGTAGTTGCTATGTCTGGCGCTTCGTTTATCCTGCAGAAGGCTGCGGTGAACCATTGCCGGATCATCCTCTTTAGTCACCTTGGAAACGCTCCTGTTTCTAGCTCAGTCAAGTTGCTTCGAGTTCCAATTAGCATTCGAGTTCTCAGGCGTATATATGTGTATACATGTATAGTCACATGTATGTATACAATACAAACAATCAATTCACAGTTAATTAAGCACTCATTGGAAAAACATTACTTGTACGTAACTGCAAATATATATATTTATTTANTACCGAAACGTCTGACTGGCATGCACTCAGGGACGTTGACAGTAACATAGTTAAAATAGTTCCACGTCGTAACGTTGTATTAGAATTATGAAGGTTAAAATTGTGGACTCTAATTTAGTGTGATTTAATTTAGGCTTTTTATATGCGTATATGTACCAAGAGTAACAATTACGTCCGTTATATTCTTACGTACCTAACAACTTCACAGTTACAAATTGATCCACCGTTGATTAAAGTTACTTAGGTATATTAAAATGTTATTTTAGTACCTACCGTGTAAAGATAGTAGATGTAAATTGACAAAGATGCGGATCCTAAGATAAGGCATTTCAGAAATTGAAAGTTGAGGAACGGATGGATCAAGGAATTTTTTTCTGCCTGCAAATATATATGTTTGCGCTCTCACTCCCCAAACTGCTACTCTTCACAAACCGTCCTCTTTCTGTCTCTGTCTCTCAATCTTGCAATAGTTTTGTATTGGCAAGTTTAAAATAAGTTTTGGCATTTCTTAATTTTTTTTTAAATAATCAGGAGTAATTTTAATGTACTTTATATAATATAATGTTTTTTAAATTATTATAAATACATTGTATCTGTCTAGATAAACTTTAGCAAAATTAAGGGTATGAGTACAGCAAAAACCAAAACAATACGTCGAGCTTAATAAAATATAAGGATAAAATATATTGGTCAAGAAATTAGATCTTATCTTCCTAGGACAGAAAACTTTAGGAAGATCAAAGTCGAAAGTGCTTATCTAGTGGCGAGATTTACTTATTTCAGACTAAAAAATGTTGATTGCAATAGTTTTTCGTGTGGACTATAAAATAATAAAATTAAGGTGCCGCTGCCGTTGCGCCCCTAACAGTTCAGTGCCTAACGCGGCCTCATGTTTGCCATTAGTCTTAATCCATCCCTGTGTTAAGGAACAGCATTGAACCAGCTTTGAGCTGTAGTGGGGATGAAATAAAAACCACGGGGGTATACCCAGTCCAGATGAAACTCTTAATATTAAAAATAAATGTGTGCCCTACTGCACGGAGAGTTAATAGTTTCGCAACGACGTTTTAAAATAAATGGAAGCTGATGAATATCTCGAGCAAACATATTGCTAAGAAAGTTTCTAATCTCCTCTAACTGTTTCATGAAATAATTCAAATTAGTATTTCCTCGATGTAGACGTTCAGAAATTAAAGTTTAATTTTTGTTCACACATTAAAAGCTGCTAGAGTGCAAATAATATTTTGTTACCATTTTATTTTCTGCTGTGGTCTACTCGCTAACCCTTCTCCAAATATTTGTTTTTAATTTTATCTTATGTATCCGTTACCTACAAAGTTTTCATTAGGCCACATTTCGTGTAACGTAAAATGTGCACGCATAGTATTGTTTTAATCTTTGTGGCAGAAAATATTATTGTGGCCATTACGAAAATGAGAACCTCAATTATCGTCACGAGTCGTGAAAATGTTTCAAACGCCCATGGGAGTGAAATAAAAAATCGTAGCCTTTTCCATTTCGTCATTTAACTAATGCAGGCTAAATAATCATTCGTTAAAAGGGTAACTTCCGGAAATTGAAGTTGTGCGAGTACATATAGTAAATAATGATATTGCGCACTGTAAGTAATTACTGAACGCATTCAACTTTGCGATGGTTTGAATACCCATGCGACAAAGAGAAAAATTCCCGTGAATTATGGAAATGCGCGCTTAAAATTTTCATAACCATTTATCAGAAACAACACATGGAATACAGTAAGTGTTTTGCTCCATGCTCGTAATTTCTTTTTTTTTTTTTTTTTTTTTTCGTTTTCTGGTATAAAATTTAAATAGCGCTTCTCTTTGTTGAAGGTTAGGAAAAAAAATAACGAGCTTATTGATGCTGCGAAAATATAATTTTGAGAGCATTTAGCGGAACATTTAGCGGAACATTTAGCGGAACATTTAGCGGAACATTTAGCGGAACATTTAGCGGAACATTTAGCGGAACATTTAGCGGAACATTTAGCGGAACATTTAGCGGAACATTTAGCGGAACTTGGTTATGAAATTCTCATTCGCAAAACCCAAAAGAGCTCTTTTAAAGCCCTGCTTGCTTTGTACTTTCTGACCTTTGTTATTTTACCGTAATAGTAACAATTCCACAGATCTGTATTTAAGTGAAATTCCACACAAATAAACACAATTATAACTGCGACATATGCATATACATAACAAGACCATACAATTTTCAGAAAACCATAATTTGCTCACTACTCTACTAGTAAGGCATAAACATTAAAAACTAGTACAGCATACCTATTCTATTGTCAAAATTACTGAAGACACGCTAATTGGCATATCTTTAAAATCATGTGAAATTAATATTAGAAGTTCTATTATGATCGCGACGAAAGAAACGCCTACAAAGTTAGTGACAGCAAACATGCGATCAGTCAAAGTTCTCTTCAGCTATATTCATCAACGTTCAGTTTACGAACGCAATGTATGCAATAGTAGAAACGTTGACATATTTAACAGGGGAGACAGAAACTGAGCAAACTATTTTGCGTCACGTGCAGTAAGAGAAAATTGGGTAAGTTTACCGTGAGTTGCAATAACTTCGTAAATTCAGACCGTCATCAGTTGAATTTAGAAATCTAGAAACAGAGTGTTCTATATGTTAGAAGCGTATTTAATATTAGTGCGACAATATAACATTTGTAATAACACATGTGGTTCCTAAATGTATTAGATTTTTGTTATGTTCGAGCAGCCGTGTCGCCCGTAATTACCCGTTCCATCCTACAAAATAGAAAATATTTTCATAAATGGAAAAAATGCGAATAAAAACATTTAAATTTAAATAGAACTGGAGTAAAACTTACGAAACGATAACCCGGATTTATGTATCAGAAAATACAAGAATGTTCACCGACGACGTAAAATAAAAAACGATGCATATTTCACCAACGGTCCAAAAATTAATACATTTACACTGTAATGGTCAAAGGGAAACCCGAATTTCACGAAAATATTTCACAACCAGTTGTATTTCATAACACTTTAGCTCAGATCCACTTTCCGGATTGGATGAAGTAAGTGTTAGGCGTCTTCGGTGTAAGCCCACGAATCACAGACGTACTGTATCGGGGTTACGTAATTCTGATTGGCAAGTGAAGAAAGAATATGTCTTCTCAAAAAGACATGCAGCCAATAATGAAAAAAAAACATTGCTACGCCCATAGCGTATTGAAATGTAGCAAGTACGGAAATTTGTTTCGCGAAATTGATGATTTCGTTATTTGCAGGTTTGTGTAGTGGACAGTGTCGTTTCAAGTATACAACCTAGACAAGTATTCACATATAATGTCCCTTTATTGATTAGCATTTTATTAGTTTAGCAAACACTTAATCATTCCCTGTTTTAATGAATTCATCTGACTTTCGCAATTAATTTTTTGCTAGAATAACAATCTTCTAAAATAACTATAAACTGTGACTTTTTATTGTGTAAAGTTAGATTAATAACCACTTTATGAAGATCATTTTCGCTAGTTTTCTTTCTTTAGGCGAAATTCCCATATTGTAAAGTAACATCCCCTCAAAACACCATGCCTGCTTGAAATTGTAATTTTTACCTGCCGTGTTAGGAATAGGCTAGCAACGTCATGGTTTTGCATGTTGTCATTATCAGTAGATCAGAAAAACTAAAACGACAGTATTAACAACATATTAAAAATTACATTCCATAATTTAGTATTAGATTACCACACTTTTAAATACGACTAGACGTTTGTTATTAGCTTAACATTTATTTTCTATTTCGTGCTCGTATTCACAGCAGAAGCCTCAAGGGGCGTATAGAAACACTTTGAAGGCACATTTTCCCCTCGATTTTATTCAGAAGAGATGATATTTTCACAGAAGCATGGCCACCTATCGTCGCAAATTGTGTGTTAATGAAAAGTTTTACTTTGAAGCAAAATATAGCTACCATCAATGGAAAGAGTGATCATAAACGCAAAAATGAAATGTGAAGGATGCTACAGCGCAAATATGCGCTCGGAAACAAATTAGTGTAGGTGAGTCACAGTAGATCTGTAACTTAGCCCTTCTATCTTTTGTTTTATATATTCGTCTATAGTGCACATTTTGCTCTCTTTCGTGCAACATTGATATGTATTTTAAAATATCATAAAGTGAACACTTACAATGAAAGAAGTGTTTGCATATTTTCCAGTACCAGAACGAGCCAAGAGTTCCTCAACAACTTGAACGGGTTCTCATGGTTTCGATTACTGGCAGAGGCGTAGGTTTTTCGATTGCTATTTGCCAGCTGTTTACGGAACTATTATCTGCCCGAGTCGTTCACAAGCAGCCCCTGTTTGCACTTTGAGGTTGACGCACATTCACTGGCTTACGTCAACCACAGCAGGAAAACCAATTCTCTTGGTCTGTATAATCTCATTCACCACCGTCATAGAGGACCTCGCTAAAGCGAGCAATTTAACTGTTCTGAGCCGCTTCTATTGCTGGCCAACTTTCAGTATGATGTCGAATAGGATTGTCAATGTCCTGGTCAAAATGTTCTCACTTATATAACAAGTCATACTTTCCACTGCGTTCGATTGAACATAATAAAATAGCATTGTTTTGATTGAAGAAATTTGTTTCTGACATGTCTAAAGTTTTGTTTAAAATCCTGTAGAAATAATCAAAAAATTTAATATGCCTGCGCAAGCTTTAAGCCTACTTTACTTGGAATGATAGACTTATGAAGTCGTGCGAACATCTGTCTGAATGAATATCCGCCTATAATAACCTTTTAACCATCGAACGGATTGCGATAAAATGTTGTAGATATTTGACGTCGTTAAAGACTATTAAGGCATCACCTTTCATAAAAGCACATAGACTGTATGTATATAACTTTTCAAACTTCTCTGCATACGAGTGTATATGTATCAATTCGAGATGTATTGATCCTTGAGTTTACGGCAATGTAACGTGTGGTAATAATCAATATATATGTCTGTAATCACTTATCTCAATGATCACTATGTTGTACTTGTACTGTACGCAATGTTACAGCCAATGTTTCATTTATACATCCACTTATATCAAACATATTTGCACACCACACAAATAACACAATGTATTACTTTTCAATAAAATTGTGACTAAATATTTTCATACAGGTGAGACAAAGAATGGATATTTTGGGCATTTCTGCAAGAAAGTCTAGGAGTGTTGAACGTCATGCCAACTTTGCTCAGTAATGCATTTATTTGCATTTAAAGGTAGGATACCAACATATTATACTGTGTGACTTATATTAATTTAATAAAATTCTTTATAAACTATTGCCAGGGTCAAAACTGGTCATCACTCTGTAAAATATAATTTTTAAATCTCATCAATCGTCACCTTTTTTGCTATATAACTTTTACCCTACTTTTCGAATGAACAATAAACTTCAAGATCTAAACTCGAACCTGATCACACATGATCTTCATAATCGGGCTTAGATCATGATTACTACAATCAAATTGGTCATTATTAAGTAAAATATAGTTTTTACCTGGTGAAGAGCGATCATTTGATTCCTTAAGTCCTTTTTACCCTAATTTCTGAAGGAAAGTTTTTCTTATTAGATTACTTTCCTGTATGTGTGTTTTTGTGGGCGACTGTGTGAGCTTGCATTTGGATCCTAGAAAAATTTTAAAACCATATTAATCTTCACCTATCTCGCTACACTAGGAGTAAATATTATAGATACAATGCTTTTACAATTTTCTTACATGCTGTATCCACATTTCGAAAATGAGAGCATGAGGTTTTGCGTGTGTTAATGTCATATCGCAGGAATAATACAAACGATTAAAACAAATTTGATATGTTGACAGTCCACACTGTCAGCATAAAATTCAAACACTCGTACTTTATGTTTAAAAAATAATGCCACCTAAAATAAAGACAAATTTATAAATCAGTTTTGTTATATCTCGGTAACTACTTAACACATTCCCGCCAAATTTGGCACACAAGAGGCAGTTTCGGTGGTATGATTCGAGGGTGTGAAGTATGGAGCCTTCTGACCAGGTATTCCTACTCTCCTATACAAGTAGGACATTGGCCATACTGAGTGTGGTGCGGTTATATTAAATGTTCTTAACAAGTTCATGACCTTGACACTGATAACTTTGAAGCCGACAATTGGCGGAAACCTTCACAAAATATAAATATGAGGGAGGAAAATATTTCAACAATAATTTTTTAAAATTATTTTGAAATTCTTACAGTTTTTTTTACTCATTGCCAATACTTTGGTCGGAGTCATAGGGTATGCAAAACATAACATTTTTATTATTTGGCAGTGCAGCTACATTATGAAGTCGTGGTGTATATGGCAGTGGTCATATTGAGTGATCTTAAAAAGTTAATGGACTTGACCTTGACATGGAAGCTCGTGGAAAAACGCCGAAAAGTGTACTAACCAATCCGGAAATAAGAAAAAAATATTTTGAAAATTCTTTTAAATGAATTTCTAATGAAGTCTACAAATCTGGTTAACCCGTTGGCTATATTAGTTATATAGGCACAGAGTACCTTGAATATTTACTATTCGTTGGTGTACCTACAACGACCATTTTGCGAATGGTAGTGTTCATGTTGAATACTCTGATGTTGACCTTAACCTCTTGATGACCTTGAGCACTCGAAATTTGAGAAAAAGTTAACAAATTAGAGGAAAATCTAAGCACTGCGAAAAATAGACATCGGCTATGTCGCGTGCAGAGGTGGCTATGTTGGTTGTACCAACCTTGACCTTTATTTCAGTGACACGTAATTTGAAAAATCGAGAAACCTATAAAAAATATCAATTATGGGGAAAAGTACTTAAATAACAGTTTTACAAATGTTAATTTTTAATTTATAAAATCCGGTCAACTTGTTGGTCATATTAGTTATACATGCATAGAGTATGCAAAATCAAAACTCTCTTGTATTTGGCCAGTAAAAATTTTTAATTTTAATTTCGCGTTGTACCGACATAATACGAACGCCTTCCAAACCGCAACACCGGGCATGCTGACAAGAGTGTGGAACGAGTTTGATTATCGCGTAGATGTCGTTCGGGCCACTCGTGGTGGTCACATTGAACATTTATGAATGTATGGTAAACAAACTTAATGGTTCCACGGTTCATTTGATTGGTCAATCAATGCTGTAGGATGTTTGGTTTTGATATGACAGAACTTCAAAGTTGGGGTATTCTTTTTCACTCAACATGTAGAACAAAGTAAAATCGTCATTACTATATTGTCATAGACCACGCTGTGAAAGTTTTTCCAGGATTGGATTAAATTTAAAATTTTGTGTGCCATTGCGTTTCTCGGGAAACATTTAACCAGTTTAAACGAAATTTTGTATTAATTAATTAAGAGAGGTTTGGTTTTATTGAACTATAATTTCAGAAGAAAGTACCATTTTACCAATTTCAACCAAATTTGGTATTGTGAAAGTACCAACTACAACTCTCATGTGTACCAATATGTAGCCACTTCTTCCATCTTTTGTAAGGTAGTAAGTACTACGCGAAAATGTCAATTTTGTTGTGTCTCATCAAGGGGAAACAATCAACCATTTACTATAAAATTTGAGAAAAAAGAAACACTACGTCAGGCCATGTAAACTGTTATGTAGTAAGTAGATCAAACACTTATTTTTCAAAAAATGAATTAAATATTAATATTTTAATTTAATATGCATGTTTCTTTTATGCGTCTTAGAGAAGGGCCCACTTCGTGAAATTATTAACATAATTATTCAGATTTTACATTGCAGAGAAAATACGGGGTATAGAGCTCATGAAAGCTGCTCCATAACGACTTATCAAATCTCAAAATTAAACTGTTTTTAAACAATCAAAATGCGTTTTAATATTTTTTTAACAAACTCCCCAGCCTTAGTTTGTATTTTGCATAGTAAATTCGTAGTTTCTTCACACTTTTTGAATCAAACTTTTGAAAAATGCAACAATAAAGTGTTTGGTTGTTTCCTATTGATCTTACAGTATGTAGCGCATGCGTTTTATACTTGTGTGGTAATAAAATATTATAAAACACTCTTATAATTAGTAACTATGAATTTGTGTTTATATTATATATGCAACTAATAATATTCCATTTATAATTAATATGATTGAAACAGTGAGAAAATAGGTTTATTGGTAATAGCGAGTAAGAAATATTTGTTATGCACAAAAGGTTATTGCACTGAGTGCGCACGAACGTTGTACGTTGTCTCTTTGGAGTGATATTCCAAACTCCGTTAAGCATTGTTTGCATTAGGCGGAAAGATATCCTGGAATCAGTACTTCAGCAGGGCTTCAGAGAAGTTATAAGTAACCGCGAGTGCAGTACAGCTCGGTGTAACTTGTCGCCATGAGAAAACATTTCGAAAGCTGCACGCCTAGGTGTTGGCAGACGTGAAGTTGAACGCGGTTCCGGAAGGTATGGTGAGGCGAGCTGCTTCCAGGAGAACAGCAGTTCTTTTGTTTCACCAACACTGGACGCGCGCGGCTCCGCCGGGGAATATCGCGCCGAGTAAGGCAAGCACTGTCCAATTATCGGCAGCGGAGATGGCTAAGAGGGGGGCGGGGGCACTTATAAAAGCTCGTTATGGTAATGACCGGCGGCCGGTAAGTGCAATCAGCGAACGGCGCATCCGGCCACTGACGTGTTTTGGAGGACGGCGCAATCAGGCCTTAATTTGATTTGGAAACGGCCGGCAGCTCTTCAACAGGTAACGACGGCGCGGTGTGATTAAACACAATACTCGGCCCGCGTAATGAATGTCGGGTGGAGGTGAGTGTGCGTCGCCGAGGTGGGATGCTGCGCCAGCTGGACCGTGCGAGGGACCTCCGTTGCAATGTTGCCTGCACACCTTGGCATTACCGCGGCGGAGACCTTCGTTTTTGCCAGGCTATACGCCACACGTTGTCTCTAGATAAAACCGGAAAACTTCGGCTGCAAGGTAATCGCTGAGAAAAAAGGTGGAGGGAGAGAGAGAGAGTAAGATAACGAGAGTTTTGAGCGGCTCTTAAAAACGAGGTCTTGAGAACCGATGAGGGTGAAATGAGGTAAGAATAGCGCAGCGCTTTAATGCAAGGACGGGGGAAACGGGAGATCCCCGAGAAATCCCACCGACCAGCGGCATCGTCCGGCACGATTCCCACTTGCGAGAATCCGGGAGTGACCCGACCTGAAATTGAACCCGGTCCACCTTGGTGGGAGGCGAGCGGTCTAACCGCTCAGCCACCGAGGCCGCAAAAAAGGTAGAAATATATATATGACCTATTGTCTAAAGTGAATCCTTAGGGTGGTTAAATATCTTAGAAGTTGGACCTGAAGTACCAGTTTCTTACAAATTCTGGAGATGGAACACGTGAGTGTCTGGATAATGTGTGAAGTGTGTAACAGCATCATTTTATGACAGCGACATCCAAGCGTTGTGGTGTTTACAGATCACTGTTCCATCACACATTATCCAGACACTCAATATTCAATTTTTCGTACTCTCCAGTATCTTTTTTGCAACGAAAGTGTCCTGAGATCCCTCGCCCCAGGCGCTTCAGTGCAGATCCTGCGTCACTCTGTACTTACGGCAAGTCTCGCCACCGACTGCATGTGGTCTGGAGCACGAATACTTGCATTGCGCTGCCGTAGTGTCGGCGCGAATTGCTTGCGAATACGTGCCGCAAGTTGTGTTGGCAAGCTCACAGATCTTGAATGGTGCCCTCAGTCCTGCCAGGCGAGCATACAACAAGAAGTGCGGTTTTTATATATTTTAATTTTTCAATATGTTTAACCCTTCCAGTTGCAGATTATAATGTTATTTTAGCCGTTGCAGTGAGCAAATTTTTTTAATGTACTTTGCTATACTCTGCCCGCGGTTTCTCCACCCGTTTTTAATCAAACCTTTGAAAAAACAAACAGCCCAAGTATGACTTATTTGGTTGCTTCGTAAATATATCATAACTGGAGACCCGAGAAATTCGCGAGTTCAATGACCTGCATGCTAGACTCTACAGTCTTATGTACAAATATGCCGATATCAACTGCACATTGGTTGTCTGCTGTCACATTGGAAGGAGACAATTGGACACCGTTCCCCAGCAGGTGTCACACACAGTGTGGACCATTGGCTAAAGTTATATAAACGCGCATGTTTTGAATTCTAGCTTGTCCCAAAAAGAACTCGCGAAATACTTGGGGTCTCTACTCATAAATAGAGACCTGAAAAATTCGCAAGTTCAGTGGCCTGTAGACTATACTCTATTTTTGTATGCAAAATTATGCAGATATCACTGTTCATTGGTTGCTTGTTGCATAAGCGGAAGACGGTGTTACGGTCTGCATTTTACTGTGTATTTGTTGCAGGCTCAGAGTTGTCCAGGAGGTGGAATTTAACGGGTGGACCAATAGCATTAGCAATACAAACTTACGGGGTTTGAATTCTACCTTGTCCCGAAATTAAATCACGAATTTTTTAGCTCTCTAGTCATAACACAAGCGTTTTATATTTGTGTTAACATAAATTAACCAAATTTTTCGTTAAAATTGAACTTTTGCTTTCATTTTTAATATTAATAAAAACAGAAATAATAAAGGAGAGTTGGTATTACATGGTATGAAATAGTTCTTTTGCAAAATATTATTGCACATAANAAAAACAGAAATAATAAAGGAGAGTTGGTATTACATGGTATGAAATAGTTCTTTTGCAAAATATTATTGCACATAACGCACGCAGTGCGTGGGTGTCATTTCCTAAGCTTCGTTTTCACGAGGTGGGGAAAAAACCCTGGAAGTAGAAATCAAGCGTGGTTTCAGAAAAGTTGGACGTAACCGTGAATGTAATAAAGTATCAGTTTTAAGATCTGTAATTTATCTTGACGAAAAATTTCGTACGCGCTTGACGCCATTGGCAGCAGCCGGTTAAGAAACGGCGAAATATAAACCCAACAACGGGCGGTGCTTGCCGCACCTGAGGAACCGGTCTAAACGGACGCAGTTTCCCATCCTTCACGGCGTAGATCGTCGAAGCTGCTTCTAGCGAAACGTTAGATATGCAGGGGATGCACGTGGACTCTACCGAGAAACTTCGGCGAGGTGATTCCTCAACACAAACAAGTCGAGAATGTACACGCGACCTGCAATCTAACTCCATTCCAGGAGATGGTAACCATCGTAGATGAAGCTGCCATTACTAGTTACACATCCGGAATGAAAGACAAATCTTTGAGTCTTTGTATAACACACTAGCTGTGCCCACGGCTCCGCTCACGTCCACTACAGAATTATTGTTTATGTTTTTTTTATAAAGTGCCCCCTCCCCCCCCCCCCCTTTTTTTTTGGTCAAGCCCACCGCCGCCATGGCTCTCCACGTCCGTGTACGGTCAANAAAGTGCCCCCTCCCCCCTCCCCCCTTTTTTTTTGGTCAAGCCCACCGCCGCCATGGCTCTCCACGTCCGTGTACGGTCAACCGACTCGCGAAGAGTTACTTTTTCACAAAACGTTTGATATATCTTAAAGTATAGGCGGGAATTGTACGCTGTATGGGGAAACAACAGCTTGAATTTTACGTATTTATTCATCGATAAATTAAGTGGTAAAAACTATTATTAGCATTTCTCTGTTTTAAGTAGACATATGCTGCCACGAAGTTTTTTTAAATTGCTTTTTATTCTACATAATTCTTTACTACATTGTATTGTTCCATCTTTAATGATTTAGACAGCGTATTGCAAGAGAGCGCGCTGGCGGCAAACGTTTTTCCGACTTGATTTCCTATTATTGTCACTACTTATTCNACAGCGTATTGCAAGAGAGCGCGCTGGCGGCAAACGTTTTTCCGACTTGATTTCCTATTATTGTCACTACTTATTGCTTATATTACTTTACGTAACACAATTTATATATATAAACCTAGCCAGAGAACATAGCTATGAATTTAAAAAAAAACGTAAATCGGATACGTGGTTCTCGAGTGATAAGCGCACTAACAGACAGACAGAGAGACGTTGAGTTTNAAACGTAAATCGGATACGTGGTTCTCGAGTGATAAGCGCACTAACAGACAGACAGAGAGACGTTGAGTTTTATAACATGTATAGATTATTGAACGACGAACTGCAACCCATAAAAACGTGGATGATACACGCCCTCACATCGTCGCATTAAGTTTATTCGTATGAAGCCGCCGAAAGTGCGCGGCAAATGCCTGGTATAAACCTTGAAATATCGCTTATTCATTGTGATGCGAAAGTGGTTTAGTCTTTAATGTTTAAACAATTTCCAGCGTCTCTTGTTTTACTCAGAGAACCTATAACATATAGTCGTTCTGCGAAAAGCTAAATTTAATGTATATCTACAGATAAGAAAGAAGAAATTAACCAATGCTTACAAAAGTATTTTGTTAACTTAGAATCGTCTGGAAGACGTTCGGCTCACAGTAAGTACTTTTCCAGTTTTTTCCCTTTAATTTTTAAATTGTGTGATAGAAGTGCAGCATTCATTTTTATTATTGTCATGGTTTTAATTTCTTGCTGTTGCAATTGTTTACGAATGTATTACAAATTATTAATTCCCGCTATTTGATAACACAGATAAGTGAGTTTTAAAAAGTGCATTTAGAATAAAACTGACTAGGGAAGAGCTGCCAAACTCGCAGCGACATTGTTAAGCTTACACTAAGGAAAGTGTTTTAGGTGGCAGATGGCGATGCAACATTTCAACTTCTCCTTCGTACTTCGTTTGTTTGTTGCTCTTGTTCTCAGTTCTGATAGGAAATAATCATATTTGTCAAGAACGTAGATTTATGGCATTGAATTTAATTGGCTTCTGACACACCTTCATGGGTAAAAATTGAAAGGCAACTGAATAGTTTGATCTGATAAGTTTCAAACCTTCTGACTGCTAGCTCCGAGCTGAAACTACAAGTCAGCACGTAGACTGATAACGAACTATCGCCAGTTTGACCTTCTCGTTACATCAGAGTTCAGGCTAGGCGAGAGTTAGCTCCTGGTAGCGCCATGGGATTGAATAATGTGACCAGAAATGTCCNAAGTCAGCACGTAGACTGATAACGAACTATCGCCAGTTTGACCTTCTCGTTACATCAGAGTTCAGGCTAGGCGAGAGTTAGCTCCTGGTAGCGCCATGGGATTGAATAATGTGACCAGAAATGTCCTGCAGTGAAGGACATTAAAACGCCAAAGCAGCTACCTAATGCCATTCTATGTTCTATGTTACCACTGTTTCGAAATTTCTCGTTTATTGAAGAACCTGTAAATCAAAGCGGGATACATCTAAAGGGGAATGCCTCCAAATTTTTTTTTTTTTAGATGTACAGTAGTTTGACAGTTTTAATTTTCTTAGGTTAACTTAAAAGTCATTGCTTTCTCTCGGCTTTGGTAGATTGCTATCTTAACCTCGTGCATTCTTGATTAACCAATATATATATATTTTGAAAATTTTGATCGATTACGACTACCTCCGAGTCGTTCCTCAAGCCAAAAACATTCGCAAATTGAATTCGGAAAGATCTGAGCATTTTTTTGCAAATGGCGAAATAACCTGCTGGGCCATTAAATACTCGTAAAAATACATTGCGAACTTCCACTGTACTTTATAACAGATACGCATAGAGTCTCTGATTTTAGGATTTTGAATATTTTCCCTTTGCCGCTTTCTGAAAAAAACATAATCTTACTTATGAGGTTAGCTTATAATTTAATAAAATATATAATATAACGGTTTCGCAATGATAATACTGTGGGCAGCAGTTTCGGACTCTCGGGATTTGAGTGTGTAATGATTGTACGTTATTGTATATCGGGAAGTAATTATAGTGGTAGAATTTGTGTAAAGCAGATTGAAATTAATCAAAATTGCGGCCGCACCACCAACTAATCGTATTTGAATTACCATGTTTGACAAATTTAAACTCTACAGAATATTTCTACTGCGTTTTTGACCACGTGGAAATAAACGTTGGTATTCTATTCAGCGCGCGGCAGAATGTGGTAAACTTTTTGCCCACGGCTATGTCACTCAGAATTTGAAAAAATAAATAGTGTTTTATCTGACATATTGAATTTATGAAATAAAATTTCTCACCACGACGCTTACCAAAGAATTGATTTCTCTGATTTTTTCTTGTGTTCTTAAAGATATAATCAACCTCATGCTTGACAAGTTTCCAGGTTTAACAAAATCAATTATTATTTACAATGCTTGCCCTTTCATAAAGGTACAGTTCTAATTTTTTGCGAAAAATACAGATATTAACAGTGGAGTTGTATACATATCGGTTGTATTCCAATCATATAATGTAAAAATTAATGGAGCAATGTAATTTTATTCAAAAATTATATTTGCATGAAAACCCTTGCAGCATAAGCAACATTTCTAAGAAAAACAGTGTTTTAATTTCTACTGCTCAGCACTCTGTTTATATAATATGATAACATACTGGACTTTATTAACTTTTATTTAAGACATGTCTCGCTGGAAAATAAAATGGAAATCCGTCTTGTAGTTTATGTGATACGGGATCAACCAAATGAGTACACAGATCATAAAAATGACTATCAATACTTTAAATAGTGCGTAAAATGTTTTATATACTGTATAGGTACATACTTCTATCATGTAATTTTTTTTATGTGCAAAGATAGTGTAGAAGTTATTATTAAAATGTTTAATATACATTCATGTTGCATTATTTAAGCTTTTCATTTTGTCTTTTTTTTTACCAAGCTGCAATAAAGTTTTTCACTTGTGTTCGAGACGTTGTATAATCGTTTGTCCAGTTGTATTACGGGCGGTATTCCCGAGGTTATATTTCAATCACGTTCCATACCAAAGTT
Organism: Clitarchus hookeri; assembly: GCA_002778355.1. Classification (NCBI taxonomy): domain Eukaryota; kingdom Metazoa; phylum Arthropoda; class Insecta; order Phasmatodea; family Phasmatidae; genus Clitarchus; species Clitarchus hookeri. The sequence goes on from NQII01005946.1 coordinate 119,828, forward strand.
AGCGCAGTTTCTTGATCACAACTTTTAAAATACTACACTCTTTATGCCCAGATCATAATTGGTTTTTTATGAAGAAGAAGAAATAATTGTTGTTGCTGCCAGTATAATTACGATAACATTTTGCAATAGTGTTTACGGAAAGTTAGATGATTACAGGCTGTTCGCAGTAATCTGAGGACTTTTGAAAACCCTGCTTAAGATCTACTTGTATGCACAATATTGTGTATTCTTCCGCCATGTGTAAAATTAACGTTATGGGCCTGATCACTTAATTCAAGTGTCGGCCAAGTGAAAATAGGAAATTATAATAAAAGTAAATTTTTTTATTAATCTCACACTTATGTGTATTAAAAAGGCAGAAAGCAGAAAGAATAATTTATGTTCACCATACACTTTTACTTTAACGTTAAGACATAGAAGGACATTATTTTCGTCGCTACCTACTTAACTGGGCGCCCGTCTTTCATTGTCCCTGTTGAAATCTATGCACGGACCGGCAGTGACATTTTCCAAAGGTTGATTTCAAAAGCGCTGGAATAACCGCGGACCTCCTATAATATGAACATTCTTGAGCTGCCTTGGCGAGAGATCTACGGGGGAGATAGGGAACACACGGGTTTTCAATTAGCAGTGCGTGACGTGCAGCGCTTGGTTTCTGTGATACATTGGAGTGGGATTCGCGGCTAAGCTCTTTGGCAAGCACGCGACAGTCCGGGGATAAGGCAATTGCGTGTGAAAAACCCGGCAGGTGTGTGGACGAAAAGTGCACGCTGGTCATTTGGAGACCATACTTTCGTGCCGAAATGTAAATGCCCTACAGACGTCGCTTTGCTTTTGAACCCGAGTGCTTGCTCAGATTTGTTCTTAATGTGCGTATTCTTGAATGGGAAACAAAGTTTAAATGCTGCTACGTAGTTTGAAATTTAATACGGCTTCTAAAACCAAACCTAGGACCATTTCATATTATCAGTGGAAGTGTCTGTTATGTGTAAAAATACACATAACAAATGGCATTATTTTTTCTATGCTATACGATTTTTTTTGTTAATACCAAAATTACATATTTCTGTATTTTTGAAAGAAAAGAAACCACTGTCGAAGCTCAATGAATGTGCGAAATTTTGAGGTTTCTACCAGATACTGCATTAAATATTATTGATGTTCATATTTGGTAGAGGCCAGATTTGTTCTTCTCTTCTAACTAAATCACACGCCCTTCAGAATTTAACTACAGCAGTTATGTTTATGTAATTATTTAAACCGTAAAAGCTAAAAAGCATTATCAAATTTCCAAAACTGTTGTTCTTTTTCCGATATTTCATCGAAGCGTCAAGCATGTATAATTATTAATTAGAGAGATCTTAATGAATTAGGTGAATTTGGTAACAGNATATTTCATCGAAGCGTCAAGCATGTATAATTATTAATTAGAGAGATCTTAATGAATTAGGTGAATTTGGTAACAGGGATTGTACACATTAATTTTTCTAAACGACCCACGGACATACTGCATGTAGGAGCTAAGACACTCGTATAAAAAAATGTATGGGATTGATGCGACCTGTTGAAAACGGGAGCCTTTTTAATGCCTGGAGGATTGGGTAAGTAAACCTGCAGCTTATGTAGCGACAAAATGATGATCCAAAATATTTTTGTCAATATAAAATATTCTAAATGTCAAGTAACGAAAAAAATTAGAATTTTCTCAGCAACCATTAGCCACTCGCGTGCTGACCACAAAAACAAAAACATATTTTGTAAATAGTCACAAAAAGATCTTCAATTAACTCGGAATAAATTTGCCACTACCACTGGGCATTGGCAGAGGGATGTGATGCGAGAGATTCGAACGGCACTTTACATCTGAGGTCTTCAGTTCTGATGGGGGTTGAGTGCGAGGCGAAGATGAGAGAGCGAAGGAATGTAGGAGTACCCCGAGAAAATCNTCTTCAGTTCTGATGGGGGTTGAGTGCGAGGCGAAGATGAGAGAGCGAAGGAATGTAGGAGTACCCCGAGAAAATTCTCCTGCTTGCGGCAGCGCCTCTTGTGCGGAAATTCAGACGTTAGCCCCAGCCAGCAATCTAACCTGGTTGGTCGTGGTAGGAAGTGAATTGTCTCACAACTTCATCACTGCAGACCTCATTTAGCATGAGCTAAGTTTATAAAATGTTTTCTCTCAACCTGAGTTTTGTTTGCTGTGTGTACGTAAGTGAATTTTATTAGACGTTAATGTCAGAAAGCACTTTAGGAGGGACATATTCCCCCTATATTTTGAGGAGATTTTATTGTTTTAGGACTTGATATCGAAAATTACATAATTAAAATACCAAATAATATGAAAAATTACTTTACATAATTAAGAATTTTAAATTTTGTTATGCAACATTTTTTTTAGAATAAACGTAGGAATTGTAACTTAAAACATGAATTCGTGCACTTTTCGGAAATGTATTTTAACCCAAAGTATTGTTTAATCTAAATTGTTTCTTGAAATCACAGTAGTTATTTATTACAATTTCCTTGAAATACGTATAACACTTCGTTCACCTATGATAATGGTTCAAGGGTATAACAGTAAATTTCATTTCAGATGTTAAAATTGAAATACTGATCAACAGCATAATAAAACTCCAAGGCATATTTATCACGATATTCCAATAACATGAACAATTATTTTCAGCTGTATTGTAAAGTATTCAATTTGTTGAATACTAAAATTATAAAAAAATGACGGACATTTAAAATTCCTAAATTTTTTTCATTCATCTTTGAAAGGTATTTTTCCTCCATTAGCACACAATTTTTGTTTTACAAATATCACTTAATATGACACCGAAAAGCAATGCAATACGCTAAACACGTACAAAAAATAATGTAACCTCTTGAACATTGTTAAGGTTTTGTATCCCTTCCATCGTGAATTTATTTTTTTTCGCTACAACTTACTTTTCAGATCAAATATTTTAAAACAACTTAAGTCATGGCATACGGCATATTTTAAAACGTATTTTTTAAATACACAATAGTTTGCCCATGTTGTTTTTATTGCATGTATAAACGATATAAAGACAGCAGTCTATTCTGGTTTCAAGAACTCTGTAAATTAGTTCTAAATGTAATAATAAAGCATACAATTTGATATTAAATATTAACATTTATAAGGATATGTAAAAAAAACATAAGATGTCAAGTAGACGGCCAACTTAATGGTCGTGTTCGACGCCTATTAGCGCCGAAGTACAGACTTGTACACTAAATGCCGCGTCGCTTCTAAACTTAGGCAATAAACTGGCTTGTAGTTTTCACGTTGACTACACACGCGCCTCTATGAGACTTAAGAGCTGTGACCCTTTGGTTGACATCAAAATGAAAATAGTGATCTTCGGAATGGCATTATAAATTTTTTTTTACTTTAAAGCTTCATACTTAAAAATTATTGTGAAAATTAACGATTTGCCGATTTTCACACCCAAGAGAAAAAAACACTTTAATTGACAACCTATGAATTTTCCCATATTAAAAAATTATCAGTTGTCATTAGATAGTAGATAACATTAAATTTAATGAAACCTTTTTTAACAAAGCGAATTATACCGAAGCTCTGCTCACCGTTTGTTGTCCTGGGCAGTTGGCCTTAGAGCGTACTAACACTCGCCGGTACTGAATATCGACATACGTGTGCTAGAATACAATCACGGACTTGGTTAAGTACACTGGCGCAAAACAAACTACGATCCCCTTTAATGTGCACGCATAGCCCATTCGCTGTTACTTCCGACTTTCCTGTGATAGTGCTGAAGTTCTACTTCCAGGATATTTATCCGCCTCACGTAAACAAAGCTCAACTAAGTGTAGAAAATTACATCAAAACGACAACGCACCGTATTCATGCGCACTCACTTTAATAATATTTTGCATGGAACTATTTCTTACTGGGCATTACCAACACACCTCTTTTTTCTCTTTTTTAATTCATGTTAATTACAAATTAATTATTATAATAAAACAAAAACATAAAAATTAAATTCAGTTGAAAATTATTTACCTTTATGTTCACAGGAATATAAAACGCCAGTGAAAGGTGAAATATTTAAGAAATATTCAAAAATGTTGTACACGGTGTGTGTTTCAAAAGTTTTATTCTAAAAATGTGAAGAAACAGCCAATAGATAATACTCGATCGTCCATTGTCTGCACGAGGCTTGGCAAACTGGCNTGAATTCGGAAAGATCTGAGCATTTTTTTGCAAATGGCGAAATAACCTGCTGGGCCATTAAATACTCGTAAAAATGCATTGCGAACTTCCACTGTCCTTTATAACAGATACGCATAGAGTCTCTGATTTTAGGATTTTGAATATTTTCCCTTTGCCGCTTTCTGAAAAAAACATAATCTTACTTATGAGGTTAGCTTATAATTTAATAAAATATATAATATAACGGTTTCGCAATGATAATACTGTGGGCAGCAGTTTCGGACTCTCGGGATTTGAGTGTGTAATGATTGTACGTTATTGTATATCGGGAAGTAATTATAGTGGTAGAATTTGTGTAAAGCAGATTGAAATTAATCAAAATTGCGGCCGCACCACCAACTAATCGTATTTGAATTACCATGTTTGACAAATTTAAACTCTACAGAATATTTCTACTGCGTTTTTGACCACGTGGAAATAAACGTTGGTATTCTATTCAGCGCGCGGCAGAATGTGGTAAACTTTTTGCCCACGGCTATGTCACTCAGAATTTGAAAAAATAAATAGTGTTTTATCTGACATATTGAATTTATGAAATAAAATTTCTCACCACGACGCTTACCAAAGAATTGATTTCTCTGATTTTTTCTTGTGTTCTTAAAGATATAATCAACCTCATGCTTGACAAGTTTCCAGGTTTAACAAAATCAATTATTATTTACAATGCTTGCCCTTTCATAAAGGTACAGTTCTAAATTTTTGCGAAAAATACAGATATTAACAGTGGAGTTGTATACATATCGGTTGTATTCCAATCATATAATGTAAAAATTAATGGAGCAATGTAATTTTATTCAAAAATTATATTCACATGAAAACCCTTGCAGCATAAGCAACATTTCTAAGAAAAACAGTGTTTTAATTTCTACTGCTCAGCACTCTGTTTATATAATATGATAACATACTGGACTTTATTAACTTTTATTTAAGACATGTCTCGCTGGAAAATAAAATGGAAATCCGTCTTGTAGTTTATGTGATACGGGATCAACCAAATGAGTACACAGATCATAAAAATGACTATCAATACTTTAAATAGTGCGTAAAATGTTTTATATACTGTATAGGTACATACTTCTATCATGTAATTTTTTTTATGTGCAAAGATAGTGTAGAAGTTATTATTAAAATGTTTAATATACATTCATGTTGCATTATTTAAGCTTTTCATTTTGTCTTTTTTTTTACCAAGCTGCAATAAAGTTTTTCACTTGTGTTCGAGACGTTGTATAATCGTTTGTCCAGTTGTATTACGGGCGGTATTCCCGAGGTTATATTTCAATCACGTTCCATACCAAAGTTAGCGCAGTTTCTTGATCACAACTTTTAAAATACTACACTCTTTATGCCCAGATCATAATTGGTTTTTTATGAAGAAGGAGAAATAATTGTTATTGCTGCCAGTATAATTACGATAACATTTTGCAATAGTGTTTACGTAAAGTTAGATGATTACAGGCTGTTCGCAGTAATCTGAGGACTTTTGAAAACCCTGCTTAAGATCTACTTGTATGCACAATATTGTGTATTCTTCCGCCATATGTAAAATTAACGTTATGGGCCTGATCACTTAATTCAAGTGTCGGCCAAGTGAAAATAGGAAATTTTAATAAAAGTAAATTTTTTTATTAATCTCACACTTATGTGTATTAAAAAGGCAGAAAGCAGAAAGAATAATTTATGTTCACCATACACTTTTACTTTAACGTTAAGACATAGAAGGACATTATTTTCGTCGCTACCTACTTAACTGGGCGCCCGTCTTTCATTGTCCCTGTTGAAATCTATGCACGGACCGGCAGTGACATTTTCCAAAGGTTGATTTCAAAAGCGCTGGAATAACCGCGGACCTCCTATAATATGAACATTCTTGAGCTGCCTTGGCGAGAGATCTACGGGGGAGATAGGGAACACACGGGTTTTCAATTAGCAGTGCGTGACGTGCAGCGCTTGGTTTCTGTGATACATTGGAGTGGGATTCGCGGCTAAGCTCTTTGGCAAGCACGCGACAGTCCGGGGATAAGGCAATTGCGTGTGAAAAACCCGGCAGGTGTGTGGACGAGAAGTGCACGCTGGTCATTTGGAGACCATACTTTCGTGCCGAAATGTAAATGCCCTACAAACGTCGCTTTGCTTTTGAACCCGAGTGCTTGCTCAGATTTGTTCTTAATGTGCGTATTCTTGAATGGGAAACAAAGTTTAAAGCTGCTACGTAGTTTGAAATTTAATACGGCTTCTAAAACCAAACCTAGGACCATTTCATATTATCAGTGGAAGTGTCTGTTATGTGTAAATATACACATAACAAATGGCATTATTTTTTCTATGCTATACAATTTTTTTTGTTAATACCAAAATTATATATTTCTGTATTTTTGAAAGAAAAGAAACCACTGTCGAAGCTCAATGAATGTGCGAAATTTTGAGGTTTCTACCAGATACTGCATTAAATATTATTGATGTTCATATTTGGTAGAGGCCAGATTTGTTCTTCTCTTCTAACTAAATCACACGCCCTTCAGAATTTAACTACAGCAGTTATGTTTATGTAATTATTTAAACCGTAAAAGCTAAAAATCATTATCAAATTTCCAAAACTGTTGTTCTTTTTCTCAATATTTCATCGAAGCGTCAAGCATGTATAATTATTAATTAGAGAGATCTTAATGAATTAGGTGAATTTGGTAACAGGGATTGTACACATTAATTTTTCTAAACGACCCACGGACATACTGCATGTAGGAGCTAAGACACTCGTATAAAAAAATGTATGGGATTGATGCGACCTGTTGAAAACGGGAGCCTTTTTAATGCCTGGAGGATTGGGTAAGTAAACCTGCAGCTTATGTAGCGACAAAATGATGATCCAAAATATTTTTGTCAATATAAAATATTCTAAATGTCAAGTAACGAAAAAAATTAGAATTTTCTCAGCAACCATTAGCCACTCGCGTGCTGACCACAAAAACAAAAACATATTTTGTAAATAGTCACAAAAAGATCTTCAATTAACTCGGAATAAATTTGCCACTACCACTGGGCATTGGCAGAGGGATGTGATGCGAGAGATTCGAACGGCACTTGACATCTGAGGTCTTCAGTTCTGATGGGGGTTGAGTGCGAGGCGAAGATGAGAGAGCGAAGGAATGTAGGAGTACCCCGAGAAAATCCTCCTGCTTGCGGCAGCGCCTCTTGTGCGGAAATTCAGACGTTCGCCCCAGCCAGCAATCTAACCTGGTTGGTCGTGGTAGGAAGTGAATTGTCTCACAACTTCATCACTGCAGACCTCATTTAGCATGAGCTAAGTTTATAAAATGTTTTCTCTCAACCTGAGTTTTGTTTGCTGTGTGTACGTAAGTGAATTTTATTAGACGTTAATGTCAGAAAGCACTTTAGGAGGGACATATTCCCCCTATATTTTGAGGAGATTTTATTGTTTAAGGACTTGATATCGAAAATAACATTATTAAAATACCAAATAATATGAAAAATTACTTTACATATTTAAGAATTTTAAATTTTGTTATGCAACATTTTTTTTAGAATAAACGTAGGAATTGTAACTAAAAATATGAATTCGTGCACTTTTCGAAAATGTATTTTAACCCAAAGTATTGTTTAATCTAAATTGTTTCTTGAAATCACAGTAGTTATTTATTACAATTTCCTTGAAATACGTATAACACTTCGTTCACCTATGATAATGGTTCAAGGGTATAACAGTAAATTTAATTTCAGAAGTTAAAATTGAAATACTGATCAACCGCATAATAAAACCCCAAGGCATATTTATCACGATATTCCAATAACATAAAAAATTATTTTGAGCTGTATTGTAAAGTATTCAATTTGTTGAATACTAAAATTATAAAAAAAATGACGGACATTTAAAATTCCTAAATTTTTTTCATTCATCTTTGAAAGGTATTTTTCCTCCATTAGCACACAATTTTTGTTTTACAAATATCACTTAATATGACACCGAAAAGCAATGCAATACGCTAAACACGTACAAAAAATAATGTAACCTCTTGAACATTGTTAAGGTTTTGTATCCCTTCCATCGTGAATTTATTTTTTTTCGCTACAACTTACTTTTCAGATCAAATATTTTAAAACAACTTAAGTCATGGCATACGGCATATTTTAAAATATATTTTTTAAATCCACAATAGTTTGCCCATGTTGTTTTTATTGCATGTATAAACGATATAAAGAGAGCAGTCTATTCTGGTTTCAAGAACTCTGTAAATTAGTTCTAAATGTAATAATAAAGCATACATTTTGATATTAAATATTAACATTTATAAGGATATGTAAAAAAACATAAGATGTCAAGGANTCTAAATGTAATAATAAAGCATACAATTTGATATTAAATATTAACATTTATAAGGATATGTAAAAAAAACATAAGATGTCAAGTAGACGGCCAACTTAATGGTCGTGTTCGACGCCTATTAGCGCCGAAGTACAGACTTGTACACTAAATGCCGCGTCGCTTCTAAACTTAGGCAATAAACTGGCTTGTAGTTTTCACGTTGACTACACACGCGCCCCTATGAGACTTAAGAGCTGTGACCCTTTGGTTGACATCAAAATGAAAATAGTGATCTTCGGAATGGTATTATAAATTTTTTTTTACTTTAAAGCTTCATACTAAAAAATTATTGTGAAAATTAACGATTTGCCGATTTTCACACCCAAGAGAAAAAAACACTTTAATTGACAACCTATGAATTTTCCCATATTAAAAAATTATCAGTTGTCATTAGATAGTAGATAACATTAAATTTAATGAAACCTTTTTTAACAAAGCGAATTATACCGAAGCTCTGCTCACCGTTTGTTGTCCTGGGCAGTTGGCCTTAGAGCGTACTAACACTCGCCGGTACTGAATATCGACATACGTGTGCTAGAATACAATCACGGACTTGGTTAAGTACACTGGCGCAAAACAAACTACGATCCCCTTTAATGCGCACGCATAGCCCATTCGCTGTTACTTCCGACTTTCGTGTGTACTGCTGAAGTTCTACTTCCAGGATATTCATCCGCCTCACGTAAACAAAGCTCAACTAAGTGTAGAAAATTACATCAAAACGACAACGCACCGTATTCATGCGCACTCACTTTAATAATATTTTGCATGGAACTATTTCTTACTGGGCATTACCAACACACCTCCTTTTTCTCTTTTTTAATTCATGTTAATTACAAATTAATTATTATAATAAAACCAAAACATAAAAATTAAATTCAGTTGAAAATTATTTACCTTTATGTTCACAGGAATATAAAACGCCAGTGAAAGGTGAAATATTTAAGAAATATTCAAAAATGTTGTACACGGTGTGTGTTTCAAAAGTTTGATTCTAAAAATGTGAAGAAACAGCCAATAGATAATACTCGATCGTCCATTGTCTGCACGAGGCTTGGCAAACTGGCATTGTTTCTGATTGGCTTCCGGAGGCGCATTTAAACACGGGCTGACCAGTCAGCAGCCTCAGAACTGTACTAAAATCTTACTATTCAACATGCCACCAAGAAAGAACATATTTGTTTCAGTAAGCGAGATCAGTTAATATGTATCATCTGTATCACTGCATTGTTGCTTGTCATAAAAGCAGTTGTGACGGTATTGGCAGAGAGAGCGTGGTTTGTCCGTGCTCACAAATATAAGAAAGAGAGCGGACATTTTGTTTCTCTGCCTACGGTTGGCAAATAACTAAATTCCCCGCTATTGGCCGCTAAGTGGTCTCAAGAGACTTCGTATTGACTTGGTTACAAAGCGTCAAGGCCGAATTCAGGTCCTGATTGCGAAATGACGTTCCAACAAGTTTTTTGCTTGTGCGTTTGTGATTGGTGTTTGCTATCCTCGTGGTTATTCCGCTTCTTCATTTTGCATTGTAATTTGTAAATATACGTTATAAATATTCCCATTGTTACGAAAAATTGCTAATTAAAAAAAATTATTACCTGAGACGTTAATTTATTCACTCGAGTGATAACTGTATAGCTACGAAATAATACACTGGTTTTAACAGTTTCATACACAGAGAATTTTATATTTCCAGATGTTGGCAACAAGGATAACTTCGATACGGTTTAAACTTATAGGAACTCTGTACTTGTTTTACGCTACAGTATATGATCCATGGGCTTTTCTGTTTGCTGATAACGAGTTGAACAATTGATAGCGAGGAACAGTTNTTACGCTACAGTATATGATCCATGGGCTTTTCTGTTTGCTGATAACGAGTTGAACAATTGATAGCGAGGAACAGTACGAAGGTTTGCACATTAGTTACCCCCAGCAAAGATACCCAGACCATTGGACGAAGAGAATTTCAATTTACAGTGCTGGCTGCACACAAACTTCCGGTGCAACAGTTAAGGAAATGCACATTGGGGTTGGAGAAGTTTACGATGGAATTTCGTAGACTAAAATATATCAACAAGTTTCGGCTGTTAATGCAGGTGAATGCCATTTTTTGAGAGTCCTATTTACTCAAAGATAGAAGTGTGGTTTATGACATACAACGCCAGGGAAAAATTAATTTTACTCGTTTATAGGGAATTCGTTACTTGAATTTCATTTTCCGAGCTATAACTTCATGACAGCGTAGGACTCGTTATGCAAAGCATTGTTGAAGCTTACAAACGCACGTCCTTAAAAGCAACACATGCAGATGTGAATGTCTGTTGTATTACTTCTAAATTTCGCTCTGTCAGTCGACATACATCTTGACGCTTCCTGTATCACTTGAATTACAAATTTTTTATCGATGTGAATCCTTAAATAAATCTTTAAGAATCTCAATTGTCACGTCAGCCTGTACTTAACACAGGCAAAGAAAAATATAGAAAGGTTATAAAATTCTTTAATAATGTATCCTCTTTCAAATGACAAGTGATGGTAATATTAAAATATCCTCTATTTACTGCATAAAAAGTATTTATTTTGCAAGAAAAAAACTTTTTTCGTAGGTCGTAGGTATACATATTTGTCATGAACCAAAACAGTTGTCAAGAGATGAATTTGTAGAATATTGTGTTGTGTATATAGTGTATAAAAGTTTACTGAGAATTCTTCTGAAAATAGTTGACAAGATTATCTTTGTCAAACTACAAGTAAGATAGAGCAAATTTTCTAGCAAATTACTGTGGAATGTGTAGTTTTTAAGTTCAGNGTTACTTCTAAATTTCGCTCTGTCAGTCGACATACATCTTGACGCTTCCTGTATCACTTGAATTACAAATTTTTTATCGATGTGAATCCTTAAATAAATCTTCAAGAATCTCAATTGTCACGTCAGCCTGTACTTAACACAGCCAAAGAAAAATATAGAAAGGTTATAAAATTCTTTAATAATGTATCCTCTTTCAAATGACAAGTGACGGTAATATCAAAATATCCTCTATTTACTGCATAAAAAGTATTTATTTTGCAAGAAAAAAACTCTTTTCGTAGGTCGTAGGTATACATATTTGTCATGAACCAAAACAGTTGTCAAGAGATGAATTTGTAAAATATTGTGTTGTGTATATAGTGTATAAAAGTTTACTGAGAGTTCTTCTGAAAATAGTTGACAAGATTATCTTTGTCAAACTACAAGTAAGATAGAGCAAATTTTCTAGCAAATTACTGTGGAATGTGTAGTTTTTAAGTTCAGTATTTAAATGCAAATACTATATACCTATAGTTTATTACAAAACTGCAAGTGCACATAATGTTAGGAAAGTAAGCGCCCAAACTCTTGACATAGTTTCTTTCTACTAATAGTAACACGAAATCCCTGTACACTTATATCCGGGACGAACTTTATATCAAATCATTGTGTTGAAATTTGCGGCGTACAACACCTGCAGAACAAGGCGGTGCAGTCATGCAAGTAGGGCAAGTTGCATAGACAGTAGGCGCGCGACACTAGAGTATTATATACGCAACGTGGCGCGCCTTCTTCCTACTCTTCTTGTCCTACACGCACGATCGCACCACCTAGTTATCCAGGCGATGAACACCGCAACTTTGAAGATAATTTCTTGATGTAAAAATACGTTTCCGGAAATAACTGAGCTTTTTTTGTTACTATTGGTCCAAAAGAAATTATGTCTGGCGTTCGGGCATTGAGTTTCCGACCGTTCTATATAAACGAATTTAAATTTGTCATAAAAGGTTGTGTTGTAAAGATACAATACAATACTTATATAACAAAAATATCTTGGCAGTTGGTTTCCAAAATCTTTGTAAGACGTACAAAATATAATAGTGTGTAGTGTATATGGTTACTAAAATTCTTTATTTAAATGGTGTGCCGGTTTCTCTGATGTGGGCGTACTAATTCTCTGAGGTTATGGGAATGGGCATTGCGTCTGATTGGCAACTGCATGCTGCAAGAGGTTCCCTATCGGCTGGGCTGCCGGCTGGCGAGCAGGTTACCAGGCGATGATTGGTGAATGGCGTCCCAACATTTTTCCGGCCACCGACGCCATTTTCTAGGCGTGTGTGGCTGGAGCAGGCGGTATTAGTGGATGTTTCGCCTCTGTATTCTCAAATAGTCTGTGGCTCGACGACGGCGATAGTGCGCCTGCGTGGGCGTCCCGCTCCTTCTCGGCGTCCCGACGCCGGCATATTGATCACGCGGTCGCATCAAACTTCGCTCAGGCGCCGAGCCCACCTGAGCACAAAGCTTCCTGTGACTCCACACAGATGGCAGGTAAGGCTCCCCGCTTCCCTTGGAAATACGAACCCTTCCGCCCTCCTTTCTGCAATAATACTCGCGAGCTTGAAGAAGGGCCGAACGCCATCGGGAATATCGGGCCAGTATTCGAGGAGCAGGCCCTCGTAATTCCGATAGGGAAAACGAATCCTTAACCGAAGATACCCAAAGCCAGGGTCTACGCTAATACAACTTCGGAATTAAAAAAAGTATTGCATATTGAAACATAGTATATACTATTTTAAAAAACCGTAAATATATAATAAACATCCACATAGTTCCTCTCTTTAGATATTGCATAAAAACATGTTTGATTTTCATATTTAAAATTTTGATGGGGGCAGCACAGTCTTCCTTGTATAAGCAGCTTACATGCTTGATTGTTCTTGTCAGGTGCAATTTCACGAATACAAGCTTAATACTGGTTCCAAAGCAGCGTTTTGTCTTCATGGTAACAGTTTACATTCGCTCAAACGTATTTGTGATGTGAAATAACTGAAAAAGCGACACATCTATAATGCTCAGAAACAAAGGACAGACACAATTTAAAAAAAAATTATAGCAGGCGAGGTCCTTCCATACCACCAACATAACAAACTGAGGATTTGTAGGTTACTCTGTGTCCTAACGTTGGCAGTACCGTAGAACCTACATCAGTTTGCTTCGGAAAACAAATGAATAGGATAAGGATCTCGTTACACCCTTGAGTTACAACTCGTTATTTGTCTGCTCTTTGTTGGGCAGATGGGGGAAGGCGGTTCTACCTCGAGGTATACTGTTCGATATATGCGACTACGGAAACCAAGCATTAATCTCCATGCCGTGGACACATCATGGGAACACTGAACTTGGAAGAATCCATTTTAATCCAAAACAATGGAGCTAGTAAATGTTTTACTGGATGTCCGTATCATGCTTACTGATTTTTAGTGTCTGTGTGAGTCACTGATAAGATTTTTATTTTCTCTGGATTCCAGTGAAACCTACTATTCCGGTCACTGTCCCAAAGTTTATTCGGGTGATTTGCTATTCAATAGATGCTTGTTAACTAACAATTATTCATTATTACTTCTCATAGTCACTACAATATAGTATTTCTAATATAAAGTTTGACTGTTTTAACACGCCATGAAAGTAGCTTTTAACAAATGCCTTAATATAAAGACGGACATATTTAATTATGACTTTCTGCTTTTCAAAATACTAATTTAGTTTCAGGAACTTACGTCTGGTATTATATTAGAAAAAAGTATTTCTTATATAAAGTTTCATGGTTTTAAGACACCAGGAAAGTAGCCTTTAACAAATGCCTTAATTTATAGTGACATATTTAATTAGAAACTTCTGCTCTTCAAAATATTAATTTAATTTGAGGAACTTATATCTGGTATCATATTCATTAATCAAGAACGGTATACATATTTATTTTCAATAAACTGCTAAAGTAAACATGCAATATAATTTTAACAGCACTTCAATTCCTGTCCTATTAACTTAGATATTACCTCCGTTTCTGGAGGAAATACAAGGAGCAATGAATTGGGGGCATTCGATATTTTACATGTCACTATTTTCATACCATATGAGATAAATATCTTAAATCTCGATCAGGTTCTTGTATTGGAAAACTTCTTTATTAATTTTTTGGTCAACATCTACAAAATTATGGGTACTATAGCGTTTTCCATGACAATTATTCCGGTGGGTTATCGTCCTTATAAACGTAAATTATATTTTATTATAATATTTATAGTAAAATGGTAATTAAATGCAATCTAAATTACTTTGAATATATTTTCTCATTCTAATGGAAGGAAAGCGATCAACATATTAAAAAGAAATGTTCCTCAAAACAGCGTCGTTTGATTATAACGAAACAAGATAATTCTTTAAAAAAAAGCAGCAGATGCGGCTTTGGCTAAAATTGACTTTTGATTTTTGACGTAATCTGTCGGTATGTGATCATATCCGTGCCTCCGTAAACTTTTAATTGTAGGATTATTAACTCAAAGTATTTTCGACAGGTAAAGCCATTTGAAGAAGGTAGACGTATTTAATTAATGACACGTATTCAGAAAGTAATGATTACTACATTATTCTTCGGTATTCTGCAATTATTCTTCAGAATTATACTCCGTGTGAGAAGTGCCATGGCATTAATATATGTAACATGGATGATCAATTAAACATTCTAATATACTGATAGTTTTACTAATAGCAATGAGGGATTTCTGTGGACTTGTTACAGAATGTGAAAATATCGTTTAAAATCGAAAACACAGCGAAACTACTAAATATGATTTCGTATTGCGATGGTGTTTAATTAAGCAATAATTTACAGCAAAATTGTGTGGTATCACGAAAGTGACGTTTCCGTTATAACATTTATCTGAGTTTTCGCGAATAAAAGTTTTTAAGGAGTGTTTTTAACTCGTTCCTAACGTATGGATCAATAAACAACTGGCCGATAAACAGAAGTACGACAATGTCGTAAGGATAATAGTTTGTGACAACAGAACATAAGTTGCTAGTTATAATATTTGTTTTCAGAGAACTGTCAACTTGTCTACTACGCACGTGGAGCTATGAGTTTGTGACAACAGAACATAAGTTGCTAGTTATAATATTTGTTTTCAGAGAACTGTCAACTTGTCTACTACGCACGTGGAGCTATGAGTTTGTGACAACAGAACATAAGTTGCTAGTTATAATATTTGTTTTCAGAGAACTGTCAACTTGTCTACTACGCACGTGGAGCTATGAGTTTGCTTTACATGCGCAGATATTGTTGCTATAGTAACAATTTGTGTGTGCAGTTAGTAAAGTTTTTTGAAAGTGTAAATATTGAACTGGAATAAAATTTTTTTTATTTTTCAACTGTGTTTTTCACCGAACTCTTTTCACGAGGAACCGGCCATTTTCCTAAATCACAACGCGTGATATTTGCACTATCTTGCCGTAATACTGTTCACCAAGTGCATTCTCTGCTGTTGTATTAGGTGTTTGAGGGAGTCAGTAGAAGGCGTTAGTAGAGGGTGTTAGTAGGGTGTTAGAAGAAGTGGGTTCTGTTCTACAAATATCCTTCTCTATGATGTAATTTTCTTCACATCAAAACACTCAATTAAATGTATGCCACAATAATTTGCGTATAGTAGCAGAGTTCATCGGATATAACTTAGGCATATTTCGTGCCAGATAACATGCATTGAGAATTTTTAANTGCGTATAGTAGCAGAGTTCATCGGATATAACTTAGGCATATTTCGTGCCAGATAACATGCATTGAGAATTTTTATGACTTGTAAGCAACCTCTCCCTTAATTTAAATTAAAAGTTTTGTATGGTTATTCTTGATGCAAAATGGGACATAAAATACAAAACGACTCAAAGTGATCAACGAGTGAGGCATGTGGACCTGAAGCAAATGATTTCGTAATGAATTAATTTAAATACATCAGAAACAACGTTAAACAAATCTTAAAATTTGTGGATAATATATAGTTAATAAAATATTTTTGACCCTATAAAATTATATGTTAAATAATCTTGCTCCATATTTTAAATCAGGATTGCAAGTTTATAAAGAAGAAAAACATTTTAACCTTTGACTTTTCTTCAGTTTGAATTTTAAGTCAACCTGTACACAATAAGAAATATGCTAGTTTTGTGAAACAGATTCAGAATACCCTTACTGAAGAAAAGAGTATACTAATTTTCTAAGGCTGCAGTGGCAGACCTGCATGGGTAGGAAACACCATTGCCGCCCAAGAATACGTGCAAGGCAGTTAAATACGAGGATCTTACAGAACTCGAGCTGACCTCAGATGAGGTAGACCTCAGAAAAATAAACTTGACCATACAGAANAGACCTCAGAAAAATAAACTTGACCATACAGAACTCATACAAACCTACCTCAAGCAGATTTAAGAAACACCTAAATCATACGCCATACGGAACCTAAATATACATTAAATCTCAGGCCTAAGAAAGACGTAAAACAGACTTTAGTGAGGTCTCAAAATATTTAATATATAAAAGCCTTGACCTGACCTCGAATAACCTCGAACATACCTGAAATTTAATTTTATCTTGCGTTGTACACTTGTGTGCAAAATTATACCTGGCTTCATTGTAGGGTACTTATATAATTGCATTTGAAAGTAAAATGGTATATTATGATAACAAGAAATAAAACACAAATTAGGTAAACAATGGTGTTTCTCACATTCTGTTTGTATTATAAATTTACAAGTATGAGCTGCACGCAGCAATTTGTATTTAACTTATTTAGTGTAAAGCTTTGCCTTTGGTTATTCGATTATTATAAATACATTGTTCACATACGGGTCGTCCCGTGGTTCCGCCTTTTTGTGAAGTGATCACAAGTTTTAGTCTATCTTTGTTCTTAAAACCACGTCTTCGTTATTGTATTTATCATCTTCCTCTTCAGCTGAGACACATTAAATTTTTATTTATTCCTATATAAGAGTATCGATAGTCAGAATTTTTCTTCACAACTCTTAGCGCTACATCATTATTTAGAAGTACGTCTACTTCACATGACAGCTCGTCAAGTATACATTTCACACAAATCGACGCAGGGAATAAAGGTTTTCTAAATCAATGTTCACTTTTCAATATCTGAGCAACAATTAAGATACTAGTGCCTAACAATTTTTTCTGTACACAAACACGCAACTAAGACAAATAACTTGTCAGTAAGAATTTCATATGCACAACATATGAAATCCTATTTCAAACAACCATATAGCAAAGTATATATACAAGCTTCATGAATGAATCATTTGTCATCTGAGCAGCACAAATTTAATTTTTTACATACTCTGTACGGAGGATATTTTGGCACTCTCTTAACGTGTTTATGGCCACATGTTCTGTTTGAAGTCCTGGTATATCTACATAATGATAAAATTTTATACCAACACGTCTGTATGACTTTGGTTTCTAGTTATCAGATTGAGTCATTAATTTCAGTATAGTTTGATGCCGAGGTTCACAAATTCAATCATGATCTTAACATCACGTTTCTTATTGGACTTTCCTTTGGCCTTGTTAGCCAATAAGAGGCATTGGTGGTCGGGCAGCTAGCTGCTGAGCTAACGGCAGTTACTCATATGTCTGTGGAAGTCCATATTCCATACAAGAACGAACATGGGTCATTATATAGAGATTGAAGATCATCAGCTTGCAAGGTATTCTTCATCTCATGGTGGAACTTTTCCTTTTTTCCCCCACATGTGCATATATAGACTTATCGATATAAAAATACATATATACACACATATATATATATATATATATAATACTATAATTGTTAAATTAGAGAGGTATCTGAGATAATTTTCGGTACACTAATGTTGGTTAGACTAGCAGTTTAATTTTTATTCACTTTTCTATAAACCTGATGAAAATGCTGTTTTTTGCCAAACAGTAATCAATTTTCTAAATTGTTGTATTGAGTAGTTTTCAATTCATCTGTGTTCACGTTAATGTACTTCTTCAGCCACGGTAACTGTTCAAACTAAACATTTGCCGAATTCTGACGATTTTCAGCTTGTCTGATGTTGTGGTAATGAATGGTACAGTGTTTGTTGTCATCCAGTGTCATTATCAGTTCGGGAATATGGAACCTGGCAAGAACTTTAGGTCTTTGTATGGTCCCTGCAAGGTTGCAAGATACTCAATGTCACACTTCAAGAAGCACTGGATCATCCCGTCGTCTCTCACGAACACGATGTCGATGTTGATACTCACCCACAAAACTTATACATCGAGAACGAGAGTTATGTAATACATTTTAATACTGCCATTAGCGTGAATATGTTCAGAGTATGTTTTACATGTTCAA
Organism: Clitarchus hookeri; assembly: GCA_002778355.1. Classification (NCBI taxonomy): domain Eukaryota; kingdom Metazoa; phylum Arthropoda; class Insecta; order Phasmatodea; family Phasmatidae; genus Clitarchus; species Clitarchus hookeri. The sequence continues at coordinate 138,676 of NQII01005946.1, forward strand.
ATCACAACCTGTAATACTGTAGACCTTATGTATACTTTTAAAATATTCGTATAAAGCTTATTAATGTGTAAAATTATATTTTTTATTCTGTTGTTAGACTTTGTTAAATAAAAAGAAAATGTGCTGTTTCAGTGCCACAAAACTATACATAACAAAAAAAAACCCGTGTGTTTGTAAGTTACAGAACATTAATTAATTTCTTCTTTCTTCGGCATTTTCTAAAAATTCTCAATTACATGCACGCATTTGTTAATATTCACCTGCTTAATTTGAGCGTACTTTCATTGAGTTTTCCAGTATTTCGCCCATGTATTTCTGCAGTTCCATTACTACTCTTAAAAATTATATCTAAACCATGACAAAATTACTATCATTTTCAAAGTTGTTCTATATCATATATAGAGCAACCCACGTTATTATGTAACTGTCCACCAGATATACTGGTGTTCGCTAATTATATTCCATGTAAAAAGTTTAATATTATATAAACATACACATTTATTCACACGGTATATTTACATCGATTTATGAACTCATATCAGTTCATTTAAAGCTTTATATTTCCAAAAAAGCTTTACTTTCGTACACACAGTTATTCTCTTATACATGTATGCCAAATTTTCTTATTTTTTTTATTTATAAGGTTAATAGGAATGTTTAACGATAAATTTATTGTAGTTTTCGAATGTTTTCGAGAGTGACCACGTTCATAAAGAATAAAAATTTTATTCAAGTTAAAATGATAATTTAATTTTCTAATTCATGAACAGCATAGCAAAATAAATCTCCACGGCGTGTCTTTCACAATATCATATTGCATACAATATAACAGCAATCGGTACAGAGAGTAACCTATTGTTTAATATATTGTTCCTTTTTACTAAGTAATAAAAATAGTCTTACCGACATAATTATACAGTACCTTTCTTTACATCACCCAGAATGCACCAGTATCATCAGTCTCTCGTTCACTCCTGTCATCTCCGTTGCGATGGCTTGGTGAAACACAGACAATAATTACTCGTCGGGGAGCACGCCGGTTATTCCTCACGGTTACTTTTGCTCGAGTGTTGCTCTCTCGGCGACGCCATAAAGCTGTCACCGATTGCCGAATACTCGGGAACACTTGCCAAAAACCATCGTCCGCACATTCGCCAGGAATATTTGGCGTGCTCAAGT
>NQII01005947.1:17021-42363 GCA_002778355.1 Clitarchus hookeri
GGGGGGGGGAATAGGTTTTCCGCTCGCGAACCTGAGGAGTCTTTTGTTTAACCGACAATGACAGAGCGCGGGCGGTGCCCCGGAGGGAGCGAGACGGACGGTTCCACGAGACTCAACTGCGCATCTGATGAGATGAACAGTTCGCCCGAGGACTTTGCGTCGCACAGCTAGAGCACAACGGAGGAGGAAAAAAAAAGAACGAACGTGGAATAATGACGCATTCGCGCTAAAGTTCTACCCCTACGTTTTTTTTTTTTTCGGAAAATGTTAAAGCGAACAATAGTGTCTCGCCAAAGGACGTAACGAATATTTAGCAGGTTGGATATTTTGCTTTCGACTTCCTAGGCGCACGAACCAAGTAATGATGAATGCTGCTTTAGAATGAAAACCAAAAGTTATTGCTTGCCTTTTATAAAATTTATCATTTTAAAGAAGCTAGGAATCCTTACTGAACCTATTTTTCAGTACTCTTTCCAGCTCTTCCTTTTTATTTGTAAGAAAAAATCACAACTACCAGTACATATGTTTGGGCAAAACGAATTAAAAAGATAAAAAAAGGTAAGGTGGAAATGGCCAGTAAGAAATAGTTCTTATGTAAAATATTATGAAACATAATTTTTTAACGACGTTTGTTAAGTAAGCGTATTTTGTTGTCATAGTTTGGCTTTCAGGGAAGCGATTTCGGAAAAACATTCAAGTCTTGCGAATAAAAACATGTATTATTGATTGTTTGTCGAGCGCACAAATACGGTACGCAGGTTTCTTCTTGGTGTTTTGTTCCAGACTTGTTGACGTATTGATGGCGAGGGGTGGAAGGACACTTAGCGAGTAACGCGAAAGTAGAAATATAACAGGGTTTCAGAATAAAGCCTCTTCACGGTAAAGTGAGCACTTTTGAAATCAATGTTTTAAAAATAATCACTGCTTGCAACTTCATGTATGCTAACAGTGCACGTTGGCTTGTAGGCTGCCTGTTAAGGGTGTTGGAGGGGGGCAGGTCCCATTGCACATATATACCCCCCCCCCCACCAATGTGGTGTTTCCTGCACCACTCTGGTTTAGCTAGCGCCAACCATCACAAAGGAAATAAGATCCCGCCCCCTGTCTACTGGTATTTATCTACCCTCTAATAAAGTGAATGGTTCCTACCTAACTGTGTCCTGTAGCATTTTCTATTAATGCATGCAATAATTTGGAATTCTTTCCTGTCGAAATGGTTTTTACGGTGCCTGTGACGGTGTTTCTTTTTCTCTTCTTTTTCTCTCCCGTCCCTATCCCGGGCGTGCATTTAACAATTCGAATTAGGGTAGGTTAGGAGAAAAAAAAAACACTTTCAGTTCGGACTATACATTCTACAGCTTCACCACAGAACAGGTAAGTATCCTGAAACGAAATGCCGTGGTGGCTGTGATATAAGAGACATCGGTCGCGTATTGGCCGCGTCAAGTTGTGTAAACGAGTCTTGGTGCTGCAGGTTATGGAATGCACCCTATTTGTCGGGCTGCCGTCTGTCAAGTTAGTCTCCAGGAAGTGTTTGCTGAACGACGTTCCGCCATATTGCTGGCCGATGAGGCCATTTTGCTAGGGTGTGTTACTGTAGTTCGCGGTACACACCACCGTTTCATATCAGGATTCTTTACGCACTCTGTGGTTTTACGAACAGTCCCTACGAGCAACATGAAGTACGAAACATTTTTACAGTTCCCGGCTTGACAAGACAGTCATATCGACAGCATTACTGTTTCGAACAAAAACCGTGTTAGTTGCAACGCCTGAGACGATACACACAATGGTCAACATGATGCACAGGAAGCTCATTTTTTGACCGGTGCTGTACTCTACGAGGCTCATTGCCCAGGGATGTTCCCTAAGGATTACTGACTCCTAGACTATGCTACTGCGCTACGTTGTGATTGGTTCATATCTCTGATCACCGAACACAAATACTACAGCCTGTTAGATGTGGTAACGTAACAAGTTCTTTCTCAGATTAAGTACAGTACACGTCAAAAAAAGTTCCAGTCCGCAACACCAGAAAATACAAATTAATGGGGTGATGAAAGGGTTTAAAATGTACGAGCCGCGTCATGAATATCTCATAGCTAGAGGCAGTGATATTTCGCGAAAATATTTCGAGATAAGATACAGTCTCAAGCACTGTAGGGTCGTCCAGCTTCTTTGATTGGCTAAAAAAATGTTCTGGCCCGTGTTAACCGTTTGCGCACGAATCACGAAGGTTCAGTGTCGGAGTTACTTAGTCCTGAGTGGCTTGGTCAAAGACGGACACGGCATCAGCAGCCAATGGAGGTATAACAACAGCTGAGGTGTGTATATAGTATTGAAGTCTACCGTGTGCTCCGATTTTTACGCGAAAAGTCACTGGCCCTACTCATAGCTAAAAACAAAGCACGGCTGGCTGGTGGTGAGTTGATGCAACTGGAACAACTTCTTGCCCAGGCTGTTAGCTCCGAGTGGACCGACTGCGCAGGCAGAGCAAAACCCACTCCTGCAGCTGACATCACGTAAGTTGTAGTCCCGCCGCATGTATCCGTGAATAGCGAGGACACCTTCACCAACCTCCCACACAACGCAGTGTGGTTATCGGTTCGATGCAGGATGCCGGGGGGTTGTGTGTTTTATAGCGAGGGTGAACCCCGCCAGCAACCAGTCGTGCATCGCCATTTTTTATATTTTTTTTTCTTAAGTGAGTGAGTGAAGATATTTGGGCGGCTCTTAACAGCAAGGTCTTGAGAGCCGATGAGGGTGATTGAGGTGAATATGGAGCAGCGCCGGAATGAAAGTGCGGGGCGAACGGGAGACCCCCGAGAAAGCCCACTGACCAGCGGCATCATCCAGCACGATTACAATATGAAAAAATTCGGGGGTGACCCGGCTGGGGCCCGGTTCACCTTGGTGGGAGGCGAGCAGGCTAACCGCTCTGCCACCGCCACCCATTTATTTCATAAAGATTGTAACATTGCACAGACAGTTTTCCAACATATGCAATTAAGACATTGTGACATATCTAGAAACCGGAAACGTGGAGCGGGGAGTTATGTTTTATAGCAAAGATCAACCCTACCATCGAGCAGTCGTGAACCGCCAATAATTTATATTGCATGATTTCAAATTGCGGTTTTTTTAACATGTGTATAAAACGCAAGACATAATCTAATATATAAAATTCTCCCGTCACAGTGTTAGTCACTGAACTCCTCCGAAACGGCTGGACCGATTTTTATGAAATTTTTTATGTATACTCGGTAGGTCTGAGAATAGATTTATATCTATTTTTTACTCCCCTAAGTAATAAGGGTGGCCACCCCCAAACAATTTTTTTTTATTGTTTGAACAAAATTTTTATTTTTTATTTTTTTATGATGTGGCATCAAAAAATACATACCCTCCTAAATTTTCACCCTTCTACCACCAACCCTTATTTTTTTTATAGCGATATTAGTAATTTAATAAATTTTACCCTAGGTCGATAACTGATCAATTATCATCGGTCATTTATCGATCTAGGTTACAATTTATTCCCACGAGGTGTCTCCCAGTGACACAGCAAAACAACGTTTGCCGGGTCAGCTAGTAAATATATAATCACAAACAATTAAATAATTTTAAAACCTGGAGTTCAGCGAAATTTGCTGAAAGCTTGGGTAAGTCCGGTGATATTCCGTAATTTTACAGAACTATCTGAGTGATAACAAAATATTTAGTTGAATTTTTCCTAGCACGAACAGTAGAATGACGCCGTGAAGTTGGCAGTAACCAATGAAATCACGAATTGCGCCCACGTATCTACAGGGTAGTGAAGTCCAGCATGTAACCAGATAATAACGCCATTTTGTACATCTCTAGCAATATTTACGTAGTACTCACCATGCCGATAGCCTGCAAGACTGCTCTCCCAGTGCTGACATACTTGGAAGGTTATGGCTACAGAAATTCTGTTCCTTGAGTTGTTTTTTATTTCAAAGAAGTTTTTAATGGCAAGTGGCAGTGCTAATACTTGGACCTCGTGAGAGGATCCACGAAGGCAAAGAGACATAGCTATACAGGATTTTTAAAAGTGTCCATCCAACTGTGAACAAAGTACATCAAGAAGAAGGAGGGTAGATGTGTCTGGAGGGTAGCCTACAGGTTCTCCCCCCCCCCCATACGCTCTCTGTAGGGGCGTGGACGACGTAAGCGCTCCGCGTGTCGTGTTACGGAACACTCAAACCCCCTAAACACACCCCATTCCATCCCCACATGCTCCTTTCCCCAGGCCCCGGCAAAGTGGAATCGATTTGTGGTTCCTCGAAAACGTCGACAGATATGCGTGATAAATTGCCATCGGAATCCAATATCGTACACTCCCGTCTCCCTTTCCCCCGTCTTGCAGTGTAACTCATAAGCTTTTTATGCGGCGCGGTCGATTGGCCTTTGGCGGTNGGGGGGCATTTAATCGTCATTACACCCACTCTGGGAGGAGTGGCTGCGAGCCCGCCGTCACAGAGTACTCGAAAATACAGAGGCGAAACCGCCGTTTATACTGCGAACTCCAACCACACACGCCAGCAAAATGGCGTCACAACCTCACCCGTTTGTGCAGCGGCAATGGACTGTTGTGACTCGCCTCTGCGCGCTATGGTCTCATTTGGATTTTGATCTAACCTACTCACCAGCCGGCAGCCGGTAAACAGGTAACCTTTCGCGTCATGCAGTAGCCAATCAAGCACAAGACCCGTTTCCGGCGCCCCACGCAGCCAATCAGAGAATGGGTACGCCTGCATCAAAGGAAACGCCTCTTTATTTCGCTTCTGTGCTTGAGTGCTCTGTGCCACAGTGGTTCGTGGGCCCGCTCCGAAGGTGTTCGGCAAACTTCGGCTCAGTTCGACGTCGGCGGGCTTCGGTCCTGTTATCGGTGGCTGGCAAGGAACGAAACCACGTGGGCCTTGAATAGTTGACTTTTATAGTTCATTGACTGGATAAAAAAATTCGTATTGGTTTTGTGTTAGGAAAATAGAGCTCTCGCGAAGTGCGTACCGCCAATAACGTTACGTTAACTGCGGGGCCGCGGTGGCTGAGCGGTTAGCCTGCTCGCCTCCAAGGCGAACCGGTTTCAATCTCCGGCCGGGCCAATACCGGATTTTCGCATGTGGGAATCGTCCCGGGCGATGCCGATGGTCGGCGGGTTTTCTCGGGGATCTCCCGTTTCCCCCGCCCTTTCACCCCGGCGCTGCTCCATACGCACCTCAATCATCTTCATCGGCTCTCAAGACCTCGCTGTTAAGAGCCGCCTAAAACTCTTCACTTCACTCACTCGTTAAGTGAACTGAAGATGGCACTAAACTCAGAATTCGGTTGAACTTGATGCATTGCCGAAGCTGACCACGAGAAAACCAACAAGGTAAAAACGAAAAGCCCACTAAAAAAGCTTAAACAAATGTTAAAAAATCAATTATAAAATGCAATATATAATAAAAAATTAAGAAAAAAATTCACTCAATAAATGTATTACACACTATAAATATAGAAAAATAAAAACGCTGTTTTCATGCAAAATTATAGATAAAATGTTTACCAAAATGCAGTATAATCATGCAAAATAGATCACACAATAAAAAATGACCATAAGGATAAGAATGCCAAACAGCTGACAGAAATCATAGAAATTATCTGTTTATCAAATAAATCATCAGTTTATCAAATAAAATATGCAAGTGCCAAGAGTATAAAATTTAAAACACAAAATGGTGGCACAAAAAACTCATCAATCATTTGGTAGGTTGCGGATTTTAACTTTGCTTATGTCTACCTCATCATCTCTGGAGAGCGATTGTCCTAATAATTCATTGAACAGGCTACAAGTAACTTAATCCTCAGTGAACAGTCTTCTGCGATTACGTACACAATTTTGTAATTAAAATTTTACTAACCATAATTAGGGACACCAGAATTTCGCGAAAAAAATTTCCGCAGATGCTAGATTTCAATAGCCTACCATTGTGTGCCAGCAGTTTTCTATTACTTATTGTTGGCGTGTGTCTGTGAGAAACCATTTTCTTACTTGTCTGGCCAATCAGTGTTAGGTAACTCCGATACTGCACGTCTGTGATTCGCTGGCAGACACCTAAGACGCGTAACACCTAGATCATCCATTTAAGGAAGTGGATCTGAGCTAAAGTGATTTGAAATACAATAGGTCGTGACGCATTTTCGCGAAAACCGGTTGTCCCTAACCATAATTGAATGCAGTTACCTAATAACCTGTAATGTTCATCATGTATATTATAAATGCATGTATCTTTCGAGATATTTCCTGTATCCCGTTTCGTAGAAAAAGTTTATTATATTTTTCATTATATATTACTGAGGCTAAAATTATTCTTTATCTGCTTATGCTCAGTGCATTTATACCTTTTTGCACTTTTCCCTCGAAAACGTAAAATTTTTTAATTAGTGAATTTTTGTTTTTTACACTTTATTATTTACAGCTTGCAACAAAGCATTTCCGATAATTCCTGCGTCTACTGTATTATATATAACAAAAGGGTATTTTAATGAAATTACGGCAGACAAGAGCATTCGTTGTATTTAATTATTGTCATATTTACGTGACAATAATCGTTACGGTTATTCGGCAAAAGTTTAATGTATATTGGTTTAAAACTCGCGTTAATAAATTTATAGCCGTCTCTACTGTTATTCAAAATCTCGTCACATATTACGATTAAATTTTTTTAATTTTTTCAGAAGGCAGGATAATATAATTAGCCAGCTGTTATTATCAAATTTCAAACATTCCTGTACGTAATAATTTCCATCGCGTAACAGAAGTGCTACAAATTGCTCAATTATACTTCAAAGCAGTGCGTTTTTTTAATAGATGCCGTTACTTCTATACACAAATGCACATGTACACAATTGAAATCTATTCTCATAAATAAATAATCTATCAGACGATATTTAAAAATACGCATGAATATTGCCTTCTCTTCTTCACAAGGGTGGCATTTCCTGAATCAGTTTTGTGCAAATGGTGATCGTCACTCCCAGTGAATTTATTTTTTCATATCATACGGGCGGGATTCATAAGGCAACCAACCTGTTTCGTAATTTTACACACTCATCTGAGTAGTACGAATTGTTTAACTTGATTTTTCCTAGCACGTTATTTGAATCCCTAGTAAACAATATCAAACACTTCACGGTCACATCCAACCATAATGCATCATTGGGATGACGTTGGAAAGTAGCATAAACAAGCGGAGACTATAGGGTTTCAATGCAGCAATCTGCTCAGAAGCGAGACCGCAATTTCGCTACAGTTTATTTTAAAACGCTGTTCCACAGAGCAATAAATCTCGTAAACAGAGGGCCACCTACAGCGATTTTACGGACTTCTACAATTTTCAACGACCGCATTTATGTATCAGTAACCAAATTTATGAATGGGTAACAAAATATCGACTTACATTTCTGCCCTGAAAAAAAATCATTCACATAGAGATATTCCATATTTTTTAAATTTACAATGTACACAAATTGTTTACAATGCGTCCGCCCTACTTGACGACTGGAGACGAGGTTCCCTAAACATCCTGGATATCTGATAAAAAAAAATAACCCACACTGCTACGTTCCAACGTAGATCGTCAAATGATCGGGTATAGTACAGATTATTTTGAGCTTTTNAAAAATAACCCACACTGCTACGTTCCAACGTAGATCGTCAAATGATCGGGTATAGTACAGATTATTTTGAGCTTTTGTACGCTGTTAAGGCACGGCGTCGTTTTATGTTCCCGTGCTCACACATCAGCCGGCTGGCACGCGATGATTATTATTAAATTGTTTACTAGGCCCATAACCTGTAATGATTAGCGAAATGAAACACTGCGTATCGCGATTCAATGGCGATCTAATGACATAGAGAAAACAATAGGTGGCGCTAGTTGTTACAGTTTTGATACAAATCATAACAGATATCTCCATCAGTGCACTACTATTTTGATTTGAGTTTAATAAGTGGGTACTCTTAAGTGTTAGAANAAAATAACCCACACTGCTACGTTCCAACGTAGATCGTCAAATGATCGGGTATAGTACAGATTATTTTGAGCTTTTATACGCTATTAAGGCACGGCATCGTTTTATGTTCCCGTGCTCACACATCAGCCGGCTGGCACGCGATGATTATTATTAAATTGTTTACTAGGCCCATAACCTGTAATGATTAGCGAAATGAAACACTGCGTATCGCGATTCAATGGCGACTGAACGACCATAGCTTTATTACTAATGACATAGAGAAAACAATAGGTGGCGCTGACATAGAGAAAACAATAGGTGGCGCTAGTTGTTACAGTTTTGATACACATCATAACAGATATCTCCATCAGTGCACTACTATTTTGATTTGAGTTTAATAAGTGGGTACTCTTAAGTGTTAGAANATCATAACAGATATCTCCATCAGTGCACTACTATTTTGATTTGAGTTTAATAAGTGGGTACTCTTAAGTGTTAGAAATATAATCGACTATAGGCTATATTTTCGTAATCGTGTGAATCATAGTGTATTTTCCCATGTAGCCTAGTGAAATTTTCTCTCTAAATGTTGGCAACGCTGCACAGAAGTGACATGTTTAGGGGAATCCTTACTATAAAATACCTCAAGGTCACATTCGGTCACACAGCAGCATAGCGGCGGCGATGGAAAATGCCATCAACGAGCTACAAGCGTGTTTTATTTCCTCAGAATTTTATGCGGTAACTAAAAGGTTTTAATGCGAAAATCTTTTCATAAAAGATACAAATAGCTGTAGTATAAAACAATGTATTACATAAGAATAAAAATCGGAAACAAAGGGCTTTTTGCGGAGATTTTTGCTGATGTTGAGAGTTTGCAACGGTTACATTTGTGTTTTAATAACCAGATTAAGAAATTGGCCACAAAATATCAACTATCATTTCTGTCCTAGAAGAAGATTTACACAGCTACTCTTGTTGGATATATCTGAGTATGTGTTCACATTTGCAAGTTTACTTCGAATGTACTTCACACAGATTTGTTTTCTCAAGAAAGCTATTTTGATGTTTACACAAAGTAATTGTTTGTTTCAGGCTTGTTGATCCTGCTGAGCCAACGTTCGCATCTTCAGGTAGGTAAGTACGTTTGCACATTATTCTTGAACCTCAGTGAGTATGATGACAATTCTGGTTGACTCTTTCAAGCAACAATTGTGGCGAAGTACTCAGCTCTAACCAAGTAATTGCTTCTGTTAGCATTACCTTGCGCCGATCCTATAATTAGAGGCAGTNGGCGAAGTACTCAGCTCTAACCAAGTAATTGCTTCTGTTAGCATTACCTTGCGCCGATCCTATAATTAGAGGCAGTGAAATTTCGCTAAAAGATTCCGAGACAAGTTATATTTCAAAACATTGTGTTTGTTTACCTTTCTCGATTGGCTGCACCATCATGTTACTCTTAATACGCGAATCACTTTCGTTCACTGGCGAAGTTGTTGAATTCTAATTGGCCCGGTTGAAAACAGAAACGGCTTCTCATGCAGACGACGACCAATGGCGAAATTAAAAATGTCTGTTTGTGCTTAGAGTATTGAAGTCTACCATGCACTCAGATTTTTTTGCGGAAAATCACTGGTTCTACCTATAATGTGTTCTGTGTATATCGTTGTCATATATTCAGGGNGCGAAGTACTCAGCTCTAACCAAGTAATTGCTTCTGTTAGCATTACCTTGCGCCGATCCTATAATTAGAGGCAGTAAAATTTCGCTAAAAGATTCCGAGGCAAGTTATATTTCAAAACATTGTGTTTGTTTACCTTTCTCGATTGGCTGCACCATCATGTTACTCTTAATACGCGAATCACTTTCGTTCACTGGCGGCGAAGTTGTTGAATTCTAATTGGCCCGGTTGAAAACAGAAACGGCTTCTCATGCAGACGACGACCAATGGCGAAATTAAAAATGTCTGTTTGTGCTTAGAGTATTGAAGTCTACCATGTACTCAGATTTTTTTGCGGAAAATCACTGGTTCTACCTATAATGTGTTCTGTGTATATCGTTGTCATATATTCAGGGNACTCAGATTTTTTTGCGGAAAATCACTGGTTCTACCTATAATGTGTTCTGTGTATATCGTTGTCATATATTCAGGGCAGTGGCGAACATTAGCCTATGCTGCCGGCATCTAAAGGCCCTTTCTCTGCTAGTTTTCACAATGTTTCCGCTTGTAACATACAAAAAAATTGCGATTTACTATTGTTCCTAGCCGCATTCCGGTTTCTTTCATAATCAGAGAAAAATATTTCAGAATAATGCATTGTACCCGCAATATAATTTTTAAGTTTCATAATTGTTCTTCGGTGTCTAATATTTCACAATTTAAACTATCTGAAGTTAGAAAAATGGGGGATATTTCCATAATCAAGAAATTAATTCGCTAGTCTTGTGTAAACTTATAGCACTTTAAAAATAATATTATAGTGCCCACGATACTGACTTATGTCGGTATACTTGATAGCGGATATTTGAAAATGACATCACAGATTGCCTACCTATTTCAAAGTGACTTGAGTATAGTTGATTTAACAGCGATTTTCAATAATTTCCTGCGGATTCCACCGATACTATTACCTAGTCCTTACTGTGTTCCACGCAATCGCCATTCAAGAGACTTTCGTTAACTAAATATTTAGTGAGCAGCATTCAATTGAGATTACTGATTGCGATTTACAGCGTAGGTTCTTGTTTGAATGCTGTTTTCATACAGCTTCGCCTGGATTCCTGACAGAGATTTATTGGGGTTTGCTTACTATTACGAAGTTGGCATTTTGTGAAGACATTGACGATGTGATATCACGTTGTCAGCGGTTTTCATGAAGTTCACTGGAACTTAACCCATTCAGATGCAGTGTACTCAGTTGTGTACATTACGCACGTGTAAGTAATTTTTGGTCTGTACTGTACACTGCGAAGCTCAATGATCAATGATCTTACCTGAGGGTAAATGATTCGCAAACCGTCTTACTGGTCTAGGCCATAATTGGTTCATGTAACTGTAGCTGAACATGTAGCCTACAGCTCATTGGCTGTTGTCACGAAACAAGTGTTCTGTCGACTTAAGTACAGCACGTATCGTAAAAATGCTTGTTTGCAACACCTGAAACTGTAAATTAAAGTGGGTATGAAAGGGTTTAAAGTATGTCGGTAGCGCTCAAAGCACAGAATGCCTAAATAAACAGAGGTGTAACAGTCGCTTATACCGCGAACTCCAGATGCACGCGCCAGCAAAATCTCGTCACTGGCCAGCAAGATGTCGGAACGCCGTTTGCCAATCAGCGCCTTGTAGCTTACTTGCCAGCCGGTAGCACAGCCAATAGGGGACTTTGTTCACAGCTCACAGTAGCTAGTCTAACACAAGCTTCTTGTTATAGTTAGAGACCTGAAAAATTCGCGGATTCATTTCGGGACAAGCTAGAATTCGAAACACGTGTGTTAATAAAACTTCAGNACCTGAAAAATTCGCGGATTCATTTCGGGACAAGCTAGAATTCGAAACACGTGTGTTAATAAAACTTCAGCCATTTCGTCTACACGGTGTTTGACACCTCCTGAAGAAGGTTGGCCCAACCGTCGCCTTCTACTGTGACAGCAGACAACCAATGTGCAGTTGATATCGGCATACTTGTACATAAGACTGTAGATTCTAGCCTGCAGGTCATTGAAATTCAGAATTTTTCAGGTCTCTATCCATTTATAATAAATATGAATAAATACGGGGAGAAAATAGGTGTGTTGGTAATACCTGGTAAGAAATAGTCATGATGTAGGATATTATTAAACTGAGTACGCACGTATGCTGTGCGCTGTCCCTCTAGTGACATTTTCTTGACTAGGTTGAGTTTTGTTTGCGTGAAGCGGAGGAATAGCCTGAAAGTAGGACTTCAGCTTCAGTAGGACTTCAGAACATTTGTAAGTAACTGTGAGTGGACCAAACAGACCCTCGCGCAGCCAATCTGCGAATGGGTTAACGCACATCAAAAGCACTCTTAAGCCACTTCACTTTCGTATAACTCATTCCGTGCTATATGGGCTGATATCCCGAAAGTAATGAACGTTTTGGAGTTTGGCACTCGTGTGCAGTGTTGCGAGGAACAAGAATATGCGTACTAAAGATGAGGTAGAGCGATCTCGATGGCTGCGCACAACCAGTCTCCGTGTTCCAACATTTAAGTGATTTTCTGCCAACACGTCTAGCAAAAACGGCGTGGATTGGATTTGAGGTTAGAATTCTGTTTAGTAAAAAAAGTGCTTTGGGATGTTTCCATACTTCCTCTAACCTATTTGTAATGCAGTTTGATTAAATTCAAGTTAGTTAAAGTATTTCGCTAATATAATAGTGCTTGTCATTTAAAAATTACGATATGAACAAACATATTGATCATTGTTAACCAAGTGACTTTGACAATTGTGTTTATTTGGGGTAGGTGAATGTTGGTTACATGCGCAGGTCTACCTCGTCTTTAGTCTATGGCAACAATAGGACGGTGGTGAGTGAAAACAGACTAACAGAACTGGTTTTCCTGCGGTGATTGATATTGGCGACTCACTTATAGCTAGGGCCACCTATTTTTCGCGAAAATATTTACGGGCAAGCTAAACTGCAATATCATATACGCACACTTCTAGATTTTCCTTAGGTTATTGGCGCGTGTCTTTGTGAGGAGGAGACTTCTTACATGACTGGGCCAATCAGAATTAAGTAACTTACATTGATAGTCCGTGATTCGCGGTAAGACGCATAAAAACGCGTGACAGTTGTAATAATCTAATCACCAAAGTAGACCTGAACTAAAGTGTTTTGCAGTTCAACTATTCGTGGAATCTTTTCGCGAAAAATACGTACCCCCTACTTATAGCTTCTCCTCAATATCTGTACCGATGTCGGAGTGTTAACTTCTTCTCTGTAAGCGCACATACGAAAGGAAGTTTTACGTGCAATCTTTAAAACTAACTTGTTTATAAGAATTGTATAATTTGCACCGAGAAAAATATTCCATGTGCCATCTCAACAAATCTGTGTAATTAAACACGGAGAGATTTTGCACGTTTCCATCGCTGAATATAAACAGTTATGCATAGGAATGGAAAACTTTCGCGAATTCATTTCAGGATAAGATAAACGTAAACACTTGATATAATAGCAGAAATGCCTACATATAGACCCACACACAAATCACAACCTCGCATACAACCCGTATATGCTCTTACATAACGTTGTAAGATCGGTACGAATAATTTGTATGTTCCAATTATACAAATTTCAGAAGGAAACTTTAGGACTGATGAATGGCGAACTTTGATAGACTTCGTACAGTACATCGATGTTATACTTTAAGTTAATAGCCCCCTTAAAAATCTTCGTATACACAAAAATAATCGTCAGTAAAAATTTTAATTATTTTCATGGAAAATTTTGTTTCGGAAAAATAGGGCCGCCCTAATTGAACGTATTTTTAATGAGGTCAACTACAGTAGAAACTAACATATACTTCTAGAACACTGCCAATAAAATGAGACCCCGCGTTCAGTAACTTCGACAGCGTTTCAGGTGGTCTATAAAGCACTCGCTTGTGCTGTCACCATCGTGTCTTCCTNTAGTAAAAATTTTAATTATTTTCATGGAAAATTTTGTTTCGGAAAAATAGGGCCGCCCTAATTGAACGTATTTTTAATGAGGTCAACTACAGTAGAAACTAACATATACTTCTAGAACACTGCCAATAAAATGAGAGCCCGCGTTCAGTAACTTCGACAGCGTTTCAGGTGGTCTATAAAGCACTCGCTTGTGCTGTCACCATCGTGTCTTCCTCATAGAAAAACACACAGCCTGACAGTACGAAACAGCACGAGAGCAAGGTCGTACACTCTCGTGCTCTCTGGCAACCACTTCAGTGTCAGTGTTATCTTTATTCTGGTCCAATCGAGTAGGAAATGTCTTCTCACGCAGACACGCAACCGATAGCCGGAGGAAATCTTGCACGTAACAAGTGACACTGGGCATCGTAGTTTGACTTCTTGAAAGAGTTTTGGCCGTCATCAGTGTTCTTCACACACGATTATATAATATGGTGGTTTTTAATTTAGTATGCAAACAAGTACTCGAAAATTTAATCAAGGAAGAATAGTTGATAGGACCAGTGACAGTTAGCGTGAAAATGGGAGCCCACGGTAGACTTCCATACTACCCTCAGCTGTTTTTATGCCTCAATTGACTGCTGGTGCCGGGTCTGCATTTGACAAGCGCACGGCGCCAATTGCAATGGAGTCTAATAAAAACACGCATAGGACCGAGACAAGTTCTCCCCTCCACGTAACAGACTGTACCAGCATTCCCAGTCAAAACAACCCAGACAATAAACAAAAACCACAGATTAGGGAACAAAAGCCTGATGGACCGTCACAAACTGAGCTCGCAGTTTAAGGGTCGTGTTTCTCATTTTTCTGCCAAGAAGCGCAGGAGCTATAAGGGTTCCATTGGCACGCTCTACAAGAGCACTATCGCCGTTACGTGCAGGGCTCAGAACTGGCGCGCAGTGTTCTCGTAGTGCTGCGTCTACCAATGGCACTTTGAGCGGTCAACCTATCATTTTATTGATGAAAAGTCTGTAGCAAATTGCAATGGAGACTATTATCGTATAGCCCATTCACGGTTACTTTCACAACATTTCTGAAGCACTGTTAAATATCTACTTCCATGATACTAGTATACCTCGCCTCAATGCAAACAGAGCTTGCCCGAGTCTAAGAAAATCACACCAAAGGGACAACCCACCGCATTAGTGCGCACTCAGTGTAAATAACATATTGCGTAAGAACTATTTCTTACTAGGTATTATCAACACAGCTGTTTTCTCCCTGTTTTTATTCATACTTGTTATAAATTGAAATATTATAATTTGTAGATAAAATATATGTAAATGTTAAGTTTAACCCAAAATAAGGTAATTTTATTTTGACACAAGTATAAAACTGTTGTGATACCCGGCATATTTAGGAAAAAAAACCTAGCACGTATAACATCGGGTGATATTTTTAAAGGTTTGATTCAAAAGTGTGAAGATACCGCGAATAGGGGATAGTTGACTTGTATCACACGACTGCGGTTTCACCAACGTCTTGGGCAGCCGTGCCAAGTTTGCCAGCGGACGAACACCGGGCCTCGCTTCGCCGTCGGTGCACTCCGACCTCAGGACGTGGCACGGTGGGGAATGAGGCATGAATAGCTCGTCATTCCCTGGCCCACTTTCACAAGTGGCTGCCGAGGGAGGGACTGAATAGCTGTTCGTCGGCCCGCTCCTTTCCGCAGAGGTATGCGTGGGCGGCCATTCCGTCTGCATTCGCCACCTTGCACATCTTCTGTTTAACGGTCAAATAGGCCTTAGTACACGTCGTGCTCGCTACATCATACTAGTATAAGCTGTTCATGGTCAACTAAACAGTTGAGTTGGGTTGAGAGATTTTAGTGGCTCTTAACAACGAAGTCTTTAGAGCCGATGAGGATGAAATTAGGTGTGAATGGAGCAGCGCCGGAATGCAAGGGCAGGGGGAAACGGGAGATCCCCGAGAGAACCCGCCGACCAGCGGCATCGTTCGGCACGACTCCCACTTGCGAAAAACCCTGGAGTGACCCGGCAAGGGGATTGATCCCGGTTCGACTTGGTGGTAGGCGAGCAGTCTAACCGTTCAGCCACCGCGGCACCAACAGTTTGGAAATCAACCTCTGAAAAATGTTATTGCCTCTCTGCGTATATCATAACGGGCACACTTGCTGGATAGGGCCGAGTAAAGTTGGTAACGACGGAATAAAAGTAGTCATATATCATAACATTTAATTTAAAGTATCATGTAACCTTTTGCGAATACTGAGACGATTTATTTTGATTTCTGATTTTTAATGTACAGAAGTGTTAGAGTGAGCAGATTTACAAAATATTTCCTTTTTTTTATGAAAAATTTTGCAGATTCGCTTGACCGACTCTTGAATAAAGTGATTTGGCCCACGGCAATGTTAATTCAACAAATGGCGAGATAATACACAATGTGCGTACAAGTAGATCTTAAACAGAGATTTCAAAAGTGCTCAGTTTACAGTGAACAGGCTATAGTTTTATTATTCTCAATACAATAGATCATAGCTTGTCTGATCCTCGTTAATATTGGTAATCTGGGAAGGTTGACTGGATTAATAATTACAGTACAAATGTACATTACTACGATATTTTATTTTTATTAGCTGAACTATTCTTGCGTGTGTGTCTGAAGATGATTGTTTATTCGGAGAAAACAAAAGGTAGGTTGTTCCGTTTATAATATGAAATATGTGTGACAGTATCTCCTTAATGTCCGGACTATCCGGATTTCCTAGTTAGTCCGGATGAACAAGGTTTCACTATAATACGCTGTGTAGTTGCAAACTGCCTCCCCGAGCAATGGCGTTGGCACATCTATTCTATAGTGGAACTTGAGGATCGTTTAGTTGTTGATTCTCGTGGAAACATTTCGATTTACTAATTAGGTACGCAAAGAAGCAACCAGTCAATCACTTTCCACCTGGCGCACTTTAAACTTCAATATTTCAGCTTATTAGTTAAAATTTACTGGAAATTTCACAGATACTGATTTCCTTCGTTATTAGAGTGTGTGTGAAATAGGAATCGTAAGAATGTGAAATGGTAATGGAAGTTTAATAATAATAATAATAATAATAATAATGTCTGATTGAAAGCTCTCAGACATTCAAATTCTCTTGAGATAGCTTCTTCGTTTGACAATTTGGAGTGTAAACTAAGATGTCCTACTATGATTTCACAAGATTTTTACACTCGCAAATACTACCAAACAATCTTTCTGCCATTACGGGCTAGGCTTGTTGCTTACACCAGCTTCTGTCCATTTCTTTCTCGGTCTAACTGATTGTCTCTCGCCTTGTGAATGCTACTCGAAAGCCTCTGGTGGTTATCTAGCTCCTGGCATACGTCCTGTGTGTCACAACCATATATAATTAAATTTTTAAGTTTTATCTCTTACTGTTTCTTTTCTGACAAAATTCTGCGTAATTATCTCGCTTCTGCTTGGTCTCTCTAGACCAGGGGTGGCGAACCTTTATGTATCAGCGTTCCATTTTTTCTAAAGAAATGTTCGATGAGGCCATAGACGTGCCGTCAGATAATTTTAACTTAGTGATTGTTAGAAAAATAATAATACTAAACACTATCTACTCAAAACTCTTTATTTACTACCAAAAATACATTTTGCAATGTCAAATAATAAATGTTTCAGTTGTACGCATAATTCAAATTACATTAGTGTGACTTCTGTTGTTGCAGATTAGATGACAAATAATTTATATTAGGGTTGTAAGATGTTACTTTTAGCAGAATGCATGCTGAACTGGAGTCATCTGTCAAACGGTTTCTAAGCGAGTCTTTAATGTTATTCATCTCTGAAAATAATGACTCGCAGGCATAGGTAGATGAAAATATGGTTAAAATAGCACGAGCCAGCTTCTTCAAACAGTTAAATGTGTCTGGAAACGAATTCCATGTTTCCAAAATTTTGATACTGGCATTTTTACTTATATTGCTTGACAATCTTTCTGTTTCAATTAATTCCAACTCTTTCCTTGCTTCAATAAATTTTTGAATCCATATTGAACTAGACTGGAAATCAATCAGCTGCATTTCAAATTCTTCAATTTCCAACCAATCGAATGGGGACAAATTCAGTTTATCAAATGAAGTCACATCAGGGTACATAATAAACTTTAGTGTTTCCGATAATTCTCTGAACTGAGAAAATCTCGCTGAGAATCCCTTGATTGAAGAATCAATTACAGAAATAAATTCTTCAGTTACTTCTCCACCTGGTTTCTCATGTATATCTAAATGGTTGAAATTTTTTTTCAAGTTTGGGAAATACTTGTAGTTTTTTGTAGTAATATCGTTCCTGAAAACATGTAGTTTAGCATCAAAAGCGCGAATGAGATCTATCATGACGATAATTGTTTTATTTGTGCCTTGAAGCTTTACGTTCAATTCATTGAAATGTTGGCATATGTCTGTAAAAAACATCAATTTTGAAAGCCACATAACATCCAACAACTCTGGGTATTGTTCAATTTTTCCCTCATTTTGCACAAACAGTCTGATTTCTTCCAAGCAGTCAACAAATCTTTGAAGTACGTTCCCGCGGCTCAGCCAGCGAACATTATTATACATCAGTAAGCCATTATATACCGAGTTGACTTCATTCAACAAAGCATCAAACTTTCGCTTATTTAAAGCGTGCGACGATATGAGGTTGACTATTTTTGTGACTACCGCCATTACCTTATCAAGAGATGTTAAACCACTCTTAGCACACAAGGCTTGTTGGTGAATTATGCAGTGGAATTCAAGAATCGAATGTCCTACGTCTGTTTGAAATAAACTTATGAAACCATTTTTTTTGCCCACCATACTTGGAGCACCATCAGTTGTGACTGAAACAATTTTTTTAAAATCAATTTCTTTCTCAGCAAGCGAATTTTTAACAGCCGTACAAATATCTGTGCCCTTTGTAGTTGTTAGCAACGATGTTATCGCAATTAATTCTTCCTTAATGATGTTTCCTACGCAATATCGAGCAAAAACAGCTAAACGTGCAGATTTAGTAATGTCAGTACTTTCGTCAATGCATAGCGATATAAAAGGAGCGGAGTTAATGTCAATTTTTTGTTGATCTGTTATATTTTCGGCCAGTTTTAAGATTCTTTCCTTTATTGTATTTCTAGATAGAGGAGTATCTTTAATGCGCTGAATTATCTTATCTTTATTATCGAAATCATCAAAAAGTGAGGGCGCGCATGCTAACCAGGCTTCCTTCAAAAACTCTCCATCTTGAAAAGGTTTACTATGCCGAGCAATGACATTTGCAGCCGAGTAACTTGCCGCGCTCGTATGACAATTTTTGCCAACATATTTAATCATAGACGTTGACTGTTTATTTCTGTCTTTCATTGCACTTGCAATTAATTCCTTTTGCACTGGTTCGCTTTTTTGACTAAGAGATTTGTGATTTGTTTCAAAATGCCGTTTTACAGACGATGTTCTACATACCACTGTACCAGAACATAAAACACACACCGCTTTGTCGCCTTTACTTATCATGCCATATTTTTCAGTCCACCAAGTTTGAAATTCTCTATTACACTTACTATCTTGCCCTTTTTGTTTTTTTGCTGAACTAGCCATGGTAAATAATAGTTAAAAATCAACTTTAAAATACAGTTGTGTCAACGAAATTGAACGAACGAAAACGTCAACAAACTATGCGTCATTAGCAATTGTAGTCCACGACGTAACTAAGGCAAGACAATAACAAACGAGCGCGCTTTCCGCCCGCCGCCCCGCGCACCGCACCCGTTCACTCCTTAGCGTAGGTCCGTAGGATCACTCGCGCGCGTTCGTTCCTAATATAATACTGATACCTCCCTATTTGCGCTATGGCGTATAAGTCTGTATCTGCTCTCTGCGTAGGGCGCCAGCAATGGATGCTAGTCCTCAGTGATAGGGCGTGTAAATATGTTGACACTACTGTTCGTAGTTCAAATTTACCAAATGAATTTGAACTTCCTTGAGAGTTCACGTATGTCGTTTTATTTTTCGCTTAACAAGGTTCTTCACACTTGCTGCATGTCTCTACTTAGCTTGTCTCGAGGCGCTGGTTCGTCTCTCGGCTGGGGCTGACTCCGCTCCGGTGTCGAACTCGGGGCTGCTTCGTCACCTCGTCGGGAGGCTGCGACAGTTCCTCGCAGATTGGTCTTGGCGTCGTGATGCCTTCTCTCGAACTCCACTCCTCCCGGCTCCACTCCTCTTTCCTCGACTCGCGTACGCCGACTCACTCCCTCCGCGTCTGTGGTAGAACTGACCTCTTCTCGTCTGCTCCTCCGCCGTTTTATTAGCCCGTTAGCCATATTAAAACGCCTCATCTCGCACGTGGCTGGGGGCTGAACGCCGCGCCCTTGGTCGTAAACACGTGTTCGGCGCTGCGGCTATCCGCACGTGGTCTCAGCGGCGCCGGCGATTTTGGCATTAAAGTTTTATGGCTTCGCCCACCACGTGCTCGAGTGGGATACCCGGCCCCAGTTGTATAGGGCTTAGCGTCCCCCTTTCCGCTGCGAGACACACGTGTTCCTTCCTTCCCGGAATTCTGGTGTTATTGTTCCAGCACGCTCGCCAAAGCTATTAGCTGGTTTTTGGCAGTAGCCAGCCTGCGAGAGAAATGCAGCTGTGGGCTGTGAAACCTTTTAACGTTTTCGACGCAGCTGCGAGAGGCTGTGCCTTCTCGTCGCGGCGGAATCCTGGCGTCATTCTTCTGGCACGCTCGCCGAACCCTTAGCTGGTTTATGGCGGCTGTTCGCGTTTCCTTGTCGTTGCGAGTTTCGACAGTGTGTGCCTGCTGACGGAAAAATATATCTCGGGATGCAGAATGCATCAATACGTCATAGTGAACTTTGTTATTTTAAACTAAAATGCAAACCTTTTGATCCGTGGCGTGGCGTGCCCAAAATATTGTTTCGCGTGCCATCAATGGCACCCGTGCCATTGGTTCGCCATCCCTGCTCTAGATACTTTAACTGATCTTACAAAGCTCCTTGCTTCTGCTTCTTTCGTGTAAAGACTTATCTTTCTAGAACTCACGTTTCACTTCCAAACGGGGGCAGCGGTGGCATAGTGTCCAGGGCGCTCGCCTCCCACCACGGCGATCCGGGTTCGATCCCCGGCGGGTTCACTCCCGGATCCTCGCATGTGGGAATCGTGCTGGACGATGCCGCTTGCCGGCGGGTTTTCTCGGGGTACTCCCGTTTCCCCCGCCCTTGCATTCCAGCGCCGCCCCATTCTAGGGTCTCATCTCTGTCATGCCCGGGGATGACGGTCACCTACGGGTCCCAGCTGGAAAGACCGTCACTCGGAGGGTGTTGCCTTGCCCTGGGTGCACTCCCCACACGCCATTATTATTATTATATTCACTTCCAAACAACAAAAGAGGAAGTGACACTTCATCATATAGTTTTAAAATGTTTTCTTAATGGTTTCTTTTTCCTAAACGTTTACGGACTATATTTTTGAACATGTGATATCTGTTGTAGCACTGTTATCAAGTACTATATTCGTCCTTGCTCGTTATTTACTTCTAAAAGTCATTACCTTAGACTTCTTAATAGACATACACGAATAGTCTTTCTCACAAAGTTAACAAGAAAACAATATTCTGTAGATCGTATTTATATTTCTTTATTTTCATTAATTCGTACACACATAGAAGAACATACAGGAAAAATAAATTCTTTTCGCAGATTTTCGGGAGTGCCCTATCATTATGAATATCTACGTAAATATTATAGTGTTTTTGATAGACTCTAACCTTGTCTAGCCCTTCGATTTGTCAATAACAAATTTTGTATCTCCGTTCCATCAACTTTTATTATTTTTGTATCTGTGTACGTAACTTTTACTGAATCGATATGCTGTTTTGGGTAACCTTCAATTTTCGCTATTTTCCGTAAAAATTTCCTCGAAACTCTTATCAGAAGCTTTCTGAAGATCTTTGGTTGCAATGTGAGTTTCTTTACTGAATTCAGTCCTTTCTTGAAAAAAAA
Source organism: Clitarchus hookeri (assembly GCA_002778355.1). Lineage (NCBI taxonomy): Eukaryota > Metazoa > Arthropoda > Insecta > Phasmatodea > Phasmatidae > Clitarchus > Clitarchus hookeri. Next base: position 38,743 of record NQII01005947.1, read on the forward strand.
TTTGTTCTAATGTGAAAATTCCAAGAGATGTTGTTCTGGCAACTCATTGCTCTTCGCCTCAGGGGCTCCCTTCTGGATGACGTGGTTGTCGCCCAAGATGTCTCTGAGCTGAGATGGCGTAATTTACACTTAGTTGTGTGAAGTACTTGTGTATATTTCTTTCCATCGGGTCTTCCATAAGAGCACGCGAGGACCGAGCTTGCCTTTAAATGTTCTATCTCTACCTGGCCAACGGTCTCTAAAGGCAGAAGAAGAAGTCATTCTCAATTATGCACAGCGCGATATAATACCTAGGAGCTTATACCTAGAACGAAAAGCCATCAAGTTTACCAATAGCGAGGTAGCAGTCATACCAACAAACTATTTTGCGCAGCGCCCTTAAGGCGGCCAGCATGCGAATTTACACTAACTGATAAGCCTCAGAAAGAGGCCGTAATGTAAAAAAAAAAAAAAAAAAAAAGCCTGTTTTAGAGCAAAGCGTTCTAACATTCAAAATTGTTCTTCATATAGCGCAACTACTATGGACGCCAGTTGAGACCAAATATTACTCGCAGCTGTTTTTCACATCGATGGATTGGAATGAATTTAATTTTGTAAAATTTTTATTTGTTAAAATGTTAATATAAATATGCAGCTGTACCTAACAGGGGCGTAGTACTCATCTCTTTCAATTAAAAATTATATATAATGTGAGGGACGCGCATGAAAATTACATGGAAATTAGCTGAAAAAAAATGCTTTTATTATCGTACAGAGAAGATTATCTACATTTTGAATTTAGGTTATGGAGCAGCCGCTGCGATGATAATTTCCACACGGACACACAAAGAGTACATTGTAAGCCTGAGGCGATTGCGTCTAAGAACACTGTGTTACTGTGAGGTTTCGTTTACGTCAATAGTCGCGATTCCGATCGCATTTTGTCGGACTGTCGGATATGTAAACACAAGTGCGGCACATATGCATGATGTGCACTCGATTGAAAGCACGCCAATGTCAGTTAATGAGCAAAGCATTTTTAACAGCCTAAATAAATGACCTTACGCAATGGCGTTGAAGACGATGTTGCCAATCACGTATAACGTTTCACTCTCTTCCCAGTTCGTAAATGTGAATTGTTTACAGTTTGTACATAGAACTAAGTGTGGAAGTGTAAAAATAAGGATCTCGCATACTGAACGATAAGATAAAGATAAAATATCTGTATTTGAGTGACCAACGTAGTCAGTTCATCTTTCGCGGTTATAATTTGGGTCCTTAATATTACTTCTTTTGCTTGACCACATTAGTGTAAATTTCCCCCATAGAAAATCTTACATTAAAAATAACAGTGCCAGTGATTACACAGAAAGAAAATTTATAAACAGAACAGAAAATTTTCTTGTATAAATGCAAATGCTAGTAATTAAACAAAACATTTGGTTGAAAACCTGTTGAATTTGTACTTGTGCAAAAACAGAATTTTGGAACTTCGGAAACATTCTTGCAGTAATAATGGAACGTGTACAATTTACAAGTTTTAACTTGCAATGGTACTAAAACATATTTTTTGGCAACCAGTTTCCAAATTTTTTTTCAGAAATTTTTTTTTGTGTTTAGTGAATATATTTTATAGTGTTACTGAGAACTGCAAAAAAAACAGCTCACCGTGGGAAGTACGCTGTAAGTAATGTCACCTGATCTTTTCAGACAGTTACATCAGGTGTGAATTTATAAATTACACGTGCTTAATTGCAGATTGTGTAGTCATACATTTTCCGCTGCCTATCTCACGTCCACTGTATACCGCGATTTACGTACAACTGCGTCATTACCACCCTGAAGTGACATTAATCCGCGCCATCTGTTGATCTCTCTCTGTGTGAAATACATTGCTTCATTTGTGTAGGTGATACCTGTTACCTCCAGGGAGTAATTTATAGTTGTAGTCTTAGGTTGCGAAGTGTCGTGCCCTTGTTGTCGGTATCACTTCCTAACTTAGGAACTTATATCGTTCAGCGCACTTAGAGCTGATCAAAACCACTTTCGGTACTTATTTTTCTCATTTTTCTTGTTTATATATACTAAAATACACACAGAGCTATTCAATTAGTTTTCCTATTGGGCCATTCACGAGTAACCACATCGCTTGACGGGCCACTCCCAGTTATTACAAAGGCGTGGCTAACTTACGCAGTCAAGGGGCCGCGGTGGTTTAGTGGTTTAACTTCTCGTCTCCCACCTAGGTGAACCGGGCTCGATTCCCGGCGGGGTCACTCCCGGATTCTCACACGTGGGAATCGTGCCGGACGATGCCGCTGGTCGGCGAGTTTTCTCGGGGATCTCCCGTTTCCCCCCGCCCTTGCATTGCGGCGTTGCTCCATACTCACTTCACCATCACAGGCTCTCAATACCTCGACGTCAAGAGCCGCTTACATCTCTCGACTCTCCACTACATTTATGCAGTCTTTTTATTTGCGAGAAAGTGAAATAAACGAAATAATTTATAATTTCATAAAAAGGTTTTTTTACGCTAGTGGAAGTTACAGATTGCGTTTAATAAGGTAGTTCAAAGCAAAACTATGTATTGCAAAGAAAATAATTGNAAGCAAAACTATGTATTGCAAAGAAAATAATTGCTGATAAAATGTTTTGACCGCGGTCCCGTCTGACGTGTCCGCGCGTGGCTCATTGTATACCCCTGAAAGATAATACACATAACGTATACATAAAATAATAGTACAAATACAATAAACTCTAGATTATATAGTACGCAGTTTATAACATGAGATGTGTGACGAAGCAATTCGTAATATATAATAATTTACCTATCTTATACAATACCTAACATACTAAATATAATACACACCATATACGTAATATCTAATATATATTATTTAATGTATTTTGTTTATAATATATAATACCGAATGGCCTACTTAATCGTTTGGCAGCCCGTAACTTAGTAACTGGTGTCAAAATGTCTGTAATTACGAGTAGAAATGAAATGCCACTGAAAGGGCCATCTTTTGCATGTAATGAACTTTTTATGTCGGAAATACCATTAACGGTATGGAAGGTAAAATGGGGCCCTTTATTTGCGGTATATAATATGATTTAATTTAGTAAATTGAAATTTACAGCAATATAGAAGCTAAATGGAATATAGGATATTTTATTTTCATTTCCGAGTTTATTAACATAACTTCAAACTGCAAAGGTGGTCATAGTGAACTTGCGTTGACAGGCGCTGTGGCTTTAGTTACCAAAAAATAGATTCTTAATATTAAATTAAATGAGAAAAGCATTGGTGACTTTGTTCGCTTCAACGCGACGCCCTCTGTACTGGGGAAACATCACATCTAAAAGGACTAGACCTAGTGTCGACGAGAACACTACTTTTCAATCAAGTTTAGTTGGAATGATGCTTTGTGATTCCAGAGAAGTGCAAATATAATTTGTCAGTTTAAAGTGTATCCAGGACAGCGTCGCGTTAATATAACGCTCTCGCATGTCGCGTGTTATCACACAATGGAAGAGGAAAAACCGAGAATAGAACGGTGGAATGAGGCATGCGGAGGGGAGAGAAATGGCGAGAGAATCAATGCCACATGACGTTTTAGCTAGGGAAGAGGCGAGCGA